>UZAF01016781.1:23630-42564 GCA_900617895.1 Haemonchus placei
AGCTATGTTGGCTCGTTTCCCGAAACGGCATGGGAGCCAGTGGGGAATGCTCTATGGGCGTGGAAGCAGAATCGTGGACGTAGGGGATAAGCCATAGTGGCTCAAAACTGGTCAGTGCAAAATATCATGACGCTGGAAGAATGAGTAGGTGATAGGGAGAGAGTTCAAGCATTGTGATAGGCTTTGATAACAACAAGGGGAACGAATCATTGTGGGCTGTGAGGGACGTTCTTATCACCTGTAGCCCTCTGTTCTGGGTATGATGCAAGTATTGTCTGAGAAACTGTATGTTGTGTTTAGGCCATTACCTACGTCCTTAGTTAGTGATGTTCTTCTGGAAGCTATGCAACGGAATTTTGGTGTCAACGGCTATGCTCAAGCAAGCTGTTGAGGTGGCTGTAAACGTGATGTTTGTAATCGCTTTCTCAAACACGCCAGTAGGAAGGATTGTCGCATGGGAGGTGTATGAGGACATCGAGGGCATTTTTAATGGAATGTTATGCTTTCCATCAGAAAAGCTTTGAATGGGTGGGTCACAGGGTGAAGAAGACGGTGCCAGGTCAGTCTTGTTGTGGAATGTGCAAGTTCTTGAGACTGTCACTAACACTGACCATCTGGGAGCAAGAAGAGGTATATGTCTGTGATGAAATTTTGAATTTGCACTGAGTGACGTGGTAACCTCAAAAAAAGACACGGAACATTGGTGAACTTCTCACGTTGCAGAATTGGACGCCGTCTTCGCAGATGAATAAAGTACAGAATGAGACTCACTCGTAGATGAGGTATTCCCTTCATGGTATCTATAAACAATCGACAAAGTGCTATATGCAGTGTGTTCAAGAAGGAGCGGTAAGCTTATTAAGCACAGCTGACCTCTCCCTACCCATACATTGAAAGCAAAAAGTTCAAAAAAGGAACTGAAGAGCGACAGGAGCCGATGGACATCATCGCAACTGGGACAGCTTGCATTAACCGAGAGTGTGCGTGGAATTTCGCGCTCCACTGACAAGCCGCAGTCAATTAGTAGGAAAGGTGCACCATCTCGTACGAAATTTTGAACAAAGCCACGTACTGCATGAACTATCAGCATGACCCTTTAGGTCATCATGGCCACAGTAATTATGCATTTCCAGCTTTGTAACATAACTCAGATTAGAGGTTTCCAGTAGGATTACTAGGTTCAGAAGTCACAAGCTTCCCTATACATGCTGCACAACCCATGAATTCCACGCACCGTGCTCATATCGCCCACTCTCGTGTTATCCAAACGGTGAATATCTAGTTTCAAGGACCTTTGCGTGTTCATGCTATGCCTATGCTCTCCCTATGGAAAATTATCCTGTTGGCCAATTTCTCTTCACATGAGGTCAGCATTCAACCCACGCTCGTGCTCCCCACACCACAAACCTAGGCATGTGAACTCCAATTTCCTGGCTCAGAACTGTTTCTTAGCCTCACATAGGCTCGCAAAGCAAACTTCTCCATGATCTAGACCTTATCCTGGAGATGAAGTGCACACTGTAGTAGTCCCACAACTAGTTCTACACCGTAACAAGCGTCTTCCAGACGTTTTGATCCTATGTTACGTGTCTTTCGGTTAGGTTATAGGAGATCCACAACAAAACGACGGTTCATAGTCGAAGCTGTTCTATGGCCAGAAAGGAAGACTACAACTATCAGCCTTCACGCGTGAAGTGAGAGAAGAGGAGAGATACCTTTGGCAGTAGCATAGTCACCGTTCCCTATCCTAATAACCATTCGATTGCTTTGTTTACTTTTGTTACTTCATTCCATCAACGTTTGAAAGTTTGATCAAATCTTTCCTGGAATGTGCCCCGCCTTTGACTTACATTCAGAATAGTAGTGGCGCAATTATTATGGTGACCCATACAATGACTTGAGGTGGTCAGCCAATGTAGAAATCAGTGCTTGTATCCTACCAGACCAGCCTAGGATCATTTGACCAATCCCGTATGGATGGAAGGCTTATCGATTCGGGATTCGACCCTTGGGCAATACGTGTGATAGTGTGCTATTTGCTACTGCACCACCCACCCACTTTATTACACTGAATTAAACTCATTTCTTCTTGGTTATTTGTAAACTTATCCAAAAAAGCACAGGATCGCCGCACCATGTAAAGATGGAAGGTGTAGTGGCAAGTGGCACACTATCTCGCAGGCACGGTCACGGGTTCAAATCCTGGATCGGTTTCCGCCTTGACCCACCGAGCCTTCCCTCCTTCCAGGGTCGGATAATTGGTACCGTCGTACCGAGGATAAAGGCACTGACTTGTACATCGGCCGGCCCCACAACTTACTGTACAGGCCACTTACGCCTTCATTACGCCACTACGATTCTGAGTAGAACTCGAATGCATGAGCGCATCCCTCAGACGGGATTGCCTTTTTATCCTTATAGCCCTTGTAGACTTTGAATGGTGCTTTCGACCCGTTGAGCTCACAAAACAGTTTCAAAACATCGAAGGCTTTATTGACTGTTCCCAATACGTTTGTGACGTACAGTACATATGTAATACGGAAACTTCCTAAAAAGAAAAGCACGAAAACAGCATGAATATTACAGTACAAAATAATACAATACGTCAAACAGATTATAACGATATTACTAAGATTCAGCTTCTGGTAAATTTGATGATTTCTTTGGCTTCAACAAATTCTTTATAAATGGGAACCACGCAATAACATCGATTAAGTGAAGTACAACAACAACACCTATTAGTGAAATTAAGACGATAAAAACCATCAGTGCCCAAAAGCAAGAGGTCGTCGACTGAAATGAGCTCATATTATCAAAAAATGGTATTATCAACCTGTTTTGTTCTCATTTTGATATCATTTGCTACACAAAATTTTAGGGGAGAGGTGGTGTAGTGGCAAGTGGCGCGCTATCACTCAAGCATGGTCACGGCTTCGAATCCCGGGTTGATATTCTCCTAGGCCAAGCGAGCCTTCCATCCCTTTGGGTTAATTGGTACCGGACTCGTTTGGGAGGATAAAAGCACTGACTTGTTCACAGGCTGGCCACCTCAAGTCGTCGGGTATAGGCCACATAAATTCTGAATGTGAGCCGAATGTGGGGCCCATCCCTCTGACGAGACTGGGGTAGACGCCCAAAGACTTTCTGCTTTATACCATAGTTGATGGGTGTGCACAACTAGGTCAGGACGCGAGAAATGTCAACCGTAGACGCGCAAAATCAATATTTCCTTCCGCTAGAAGCAGAGGTTGAGCGGTGGAAGAGACTGCGGTGGAGGATAGCCGCCGTGGATACCGCTCGAAGTAGAACTGATGGTTCAAGCACAACTTTTGAAGAAGTTTTGGAGATACAGCTACGTCAACAAGATAAGAAAAGTGATAACAAGGATAGCGTTGTGCTGATATGGAAATGGATAGAGTTGGATAGAGCTGGCTGCATCATGTTCGATCTGGCAGCTGTTTGGGAGCAACCCATTAGAATCAATTGAATACAGTCTTATGGGAATTCGTGTGCAGGTTCCCAGTTCCTCTGCAAGTTTGAAAACTTAGGTCGAAACTCTTGATAATCAACTTACATCTCCTTGAGCTGCATCTTCGGCGGCGGCGGATTCCCCCGGTGGTGACGGGGATCTTCTTTTCCCCTTCTTGTCCTTTTTAGTAGACTTTTTGCTCTTCTTTGTTGCTTCAGATTTTCTGAAACTGACTTCTAAGGCTATACTTTCCAACAGACATTGTAGAGCTCTGTTGGACTCTCAGGTGCTGACGCATCTCATTTTTTGCATTCTTTTTCTGATGACTGAAGCAACCTACTTCTTATCTTCTTCTGATGACTCTTTCGGCAATGTGCCTCCACGAAGTTGTGGCAGCTGCAGTGGTGGTGGCGGTGGTGGTGGTGGGGGAGGTGGCGGAGGTGGTGGTGGTGGCGGAGGTGGAGGAGGAGGTGCACCAGGCGGAGGAGGTGGAAGGGCACCTCCTGCTGCCGGTCCGAGTTGCTCGTATTCGTCACCCATGCACTAGCCTTTCGATCTGACTTATCCTCGGTAGATGAGAGTCAGCAAAACGATCTTGAGGTGTCAATCACTTAGCAGTGACGACTGAACAGTGGCTAATGCAACTACGAAATGCAACTCACTTCACCAGTCTGATGAATGAAATCTTCGATACCATCAAACTTCCTGATATAAAGATCTTGGGTTCGGTTGAACGTGAGTAACTACTAACCATAAGACACTAACTTAACCAAATTAGTCCTTCCTACTGAATGCTCTACTGCAGAGCTCATACTTCTGTGTGCTTTCAAAGCAACTCATGATGGGGCGATTCATAAATCGCTGCGAATCGTGTCTTTGCTGCGTCTGAGCCCTTCCTTGTTGCTTTTCTTAGCTAATCTTCAAGTACTGTATCAACACACACATACATACATACATACATACATACATACATACATACATACATACATACATACATACATACATACATACATACATACATACATACATACCATACATACATACATACATACATACATACATACCATACATACATACATACATACATACATACATACCATACATACATACATACATACATACATACATACCATACATACATACATACATACATACATACATACCATACATACATACATACATACATACATACATACCATACATACATACATACATACATACATACATACATACATACATACATACATACATACATACATACCATACATACATACACCCAGACACACACACATCCACATGCACATGCACATGCACATACATTCACTTAGCTCATAACTACGGAGTATTTATGAGATCACCCCGATTGCTATAAGTTAATTGCTGGTTTTAGCTCAGTATTTGAGGTGAAATGCTCTTTTTGAAAGACGTTGCATAGATACAGCACTCTATATATCCTTTACGTTGAACGGGATCCATGAAGGGGTTGAATACCTGGCGCTACCAGCGAAGCTGTGGCGCAAAGTGATGACGCGCCGTTGAGATTGCAACGGCCCTAGTTCGAAGTCAAGTTCGGTGTGCCTTTGATGAAACCTCATGCACCACTCTGAAAGATAGTGTGGAAAGAAAAGAAATCACTTTGAGAGGCTGAGGTAACCCATTTTTACCTTAATTCGAGGAGACTATTGACTGTACAGTCGAACATAGCAACACAAAGGTGAGGGAGAGCTCCCAGTGACAGATAATTACTCATTCCAGAAAAGCGGAGTTTATTGCGTTGAGCTAGTCTGAGAGCGTTTTGAGGGACGTTTTTCCCTGTATCCCTTTCTAATAGTCTAGAAAGAAGGAGAAACGAGCTTCTATTTGCTTCTTTTTTNNNTTTTTTGGAAGACATTATTTGTGGGAATTTTTCTCAAAATTTTTTTGTTGTTTTGGGGATGCAACGGGTTTCCTGGTTGTATAGAGCTCTTTTATTTTGAATTGTGTGGTTACTCGATCAGAACTTGATCGGAACTTGTTTCGAACTGCAAGATCTGCCCTGAAACTGAAAGACTCCCTCCCGGTGAACCCTCAGGTGCGGTCCACATCAAAAAGTGAAAGAGATGAGTAATATACTGCTCTCCTAGTGATCTGTTGCTCTCAATAGTCTTCTGTCCCTTAGTTCCCAGTCGAAAGGACTAACCGGAAAAACGGTGCCTTATGGTGATTGCTTCCAGGCCAGAATCATACATTGTAAATAGGATTCCGCCGCACTACCTCTTAACGGTGATGGAAGATTTCTCAGAAAGCTATCAATGGGTATGTATGTCTCACAGTTATCTGTAAAATATGTTATGAGGTGATCTGAGAGCAGTAGGGAACATTTGTTTCGTACTCATGCAAGAGGTAGCTGTTCAATTTTGGAAAGTTAGTAGGGTACCTCAGTGGGGTAAGCATGTTTCCATCCTTTAACGGTAACCATCCTGAATTTCAGAAGAAAAGAATATATTAGAAAATGGGAGACGAGTATGAACAGTTGGGACCGATTGGCGACTTACCTCCTCCTGACGCTCCGCCTCCTCCATCTCCGCTACCCCCACCTCCACCACCTCCTGCTGGAGATGGAAAGAAACCGTCTTCCGCTACTCCAGGAGCTTCAGCAAAATCAGCAGAGAAAAAAGATAAAAAAGCAGAGTGAGTTGAGTTGCTGTTGCCTCTGTTTATGATTGTCACTAACCCGTGCAGTTTAGTCAGTGCACTGATTACACCTGAAGACAGTGAGATACGCCTTGATCGGGTGCCTTCCCTTGTAAACAAGGGAAGCTCCTCTATTGTTCAAACAAACGATGCACTCCCCGAGTTAATGCAACACTTACAGCGAGTGAAAAGTGCTCGATCAGATTATTAGAAGATTTGAGCCAAACATGAATAGTCAGCATCGATCAATGGAGCTCAACGAAGTTCCAAGCTCAGTTATTGAAGGCAGATGCGCTCCACATTTTAGAGGATCGAAGCTCGATTGTGTTGGGATTGTAATCCATGACCATCACCGTTGGATCCATTAGAGTGTCAACTGAAAACGAGGTTGAGTGCCGGTCTCGTGGTCGGTCATATCTATGTAATCTTCGAAAAGAGTCATGCTTTGGTCATCCTCCGAACAGGCGCAGAGGGATCACTGTAGATTCATGCTTCGCCAGCGAACAGTGATCAGGGAAGCTATGGTTACGCTTGCCTCTGGCCTGCTTTGATAGTAATCCAAGATCAGGGAGAGGGAAAAGAGGGGGAGTGGGTGTTCTGACACGTCATGCAGTTCTGTGATAACGGTTAGGTTGGAATGGTACTGAAAGAAACTCTCGGTTCCTCAGTCGGGCTCCAGAACTGTCACCGTTCTAGGGATCAGACTTCTCTAGAGAGGTCCCGAACGGAGGGCATGGTACAGGTTATGTGAAGGGAATTCCTGACTAAGGAGACTTTAGATTGGCGGCAGAAACGAATGGAGAATCTATAGGTTCTAGCTTGAGATAGTCAATATTCAACGGAGCACCAGATGACTCAATGCCTCGAACAATGAGCAGAAATGGGTAACAGACTGAGTCATGACCAGCGTCTAGTTTCAACAACGACAGTTAGAGCTTCACCTCTTTTGCAACCAACTCTTGGGATTTGGTTGTCACCACGATTGCTCCAGAGAAAGTAGCTTCGCCCAGAATCGTGCTCTATCGAAGAGAGCAAAGAACAGAGGATACAGATGCAAGCAATAGGTGTTTGCGAAGGAGTCGATGTAACTTTGCAATGAACAATGCAATGCAAGCCGTGAGAACTCCTTTTATCGTCAGACTCGAGCCATTTTCCTTCATACGATGAAGGTAACAACTTACAGCGAGCTGGAACTTCATAATTTGGTGAGCGAGCCCCTGAATAAGGTAGAAATTCAAAATCACTCTGTTGTCGGACCTTGGTTGGCTTTCGAGCTGTGGTTACTATACTCGTAGCTTCTCAACTCGTATAAAGCTCCGGTTCTTACATACAAATGGTTTTGCTTCATCCATTCGCGAAGTGCCTCGGAAAATCATATCTATCAAAGCAGGCCAGAGGCAAATGCGAGTTTAAATGAACTGCGCTATGATGATTAAAGGCGTAGGACGACTGAATTTCATAACCTCATAAGTGTGGAAGGCTGTTGGGGTTTTGAGTGTTGTGCCACGAGTAGTCTCGTAGAAGCCGGACCTGCTCTCAGGGAATTTTTACCTTCCCTCATTAACGTTCAGTCTTAGAACGTTGAGTAAGTGCGGATATGGAGGCCTTCAGAATATTGCGAGGCAGGAGTGCCCATTCATTCACTTTATAACGTTTCTCCACAACAGATCCGTTTTTNTTTTTGGTCGTTCATAGCTCCACCGATAACATATCACTTTCAGTGATGGTTCGAGTGCATCTTCTAGCAAAAAGAAAAAGGCACCAAAGAGCAAAAAGAAAGGTTCCGAGGTCTCAGGAGAGGTAGGAAAAGAAGAAGAAGGAGAAGGAGAAGAGAAGAGGGTAAAGAAATCTCTTGCGTCTTATAGATGTTCCTAAACTCCCACCGTCTCGATCATTTGTCTGAGATCATTTGTCATCCTGCGATACTTTACACCCGAATTCCCACGGTCGCGAGTGCGCACACAGTACTGGTTCCCAGGTGCATACTGTACCTATCCGTAGTAAGTTCAAATCTCACCCTTACACTATATGCTCCAACACGCCGTTCGCTCAAGAAATATCACACCCGTTCAGAATGCTTAGTCGAATCCGCACACGCGTAAATTTCGAGTCCAACGCCTTGTTCGAAGGACTGCGAGCAGATTTGGGCTCATTGATTGGGATTATTGATTGAGAATCAACTGCTCCATTTCAGAAATTTGTGACGAACAATTGTCTACTGTGTTCAGCGGCAGCAATTATTTTCACAGCATCGATCCTTGTGGCAGTTTTAATCGTCATTCATCTCACTGGTGTTGCCGATGTTGCCCAATTTATCAGTGACACAATGTTCACTATGGGATTGAGATGATGTCCATCAAAAACTAAGAACAATTGAACGATATCAATTACAAAAAAGAGTTATCAGCTACTGTTGAATTATTAACTAAGGTGTTACGATAATACAAAATGTTTAAATCCATGCCTTTTTTGATTTTCTGGCAATAAATCGTCCTCTTTAAGTAGCCTACACTTCGTTCTAACCCTGTTTTGTTCCAAATTAGGTGAGCAAATGTTAACCACTTTTTTGTTCTTGAACTAGAACGTCTAACGATAAGGGAGAGAGACGTGTTGGCGAAATTGGTGGTAGGCAGAAGGAAGTGATAACAACCAAAAGGCAGAGTCCATGATCTATGGTTTCCCAGTCTCTCTGTTGGGTGTTGGCTCCAGTTATGCCATCTCTGGCGTTGTCAGATCAAAAAATGTATTGGTACGGGTAATAAGGACCCTAANTTGCATTCACGCCACACCGCGTAGCGGGTAGCCGCGTTTCAAAATTTTGGAGGCTTCGTCATTAACAATCGTTACAGATCTTCTCACGGAAGAATTGAAGCGGAATCAGATTGAGGGGTGTTGGATTTGGTTCCCAGGTTAATATAGAGTAATATGAAAAGATGTGGCTGGGTGATCAGTTGAAGAAGATTGCTAATTATAAACGTGTAGGGCCGGTGTGTCGATGAACTCGATACTGTAGTCAAATGTACGTGAGCGGAAATGAATCCTAACCTCTCTTGATTCAAACGCGATCTTCTCTACATTGATGGACGACGTGACGTGACTGCGTGCGACGTGTGCGTCGTGACCTGGTGTAGACGCCGACAGAAACACTTTCCAGCAGCTCCAAGCTAGAATCGAGCGACCTAGAGCAGCTCTGAGCCAACCAGTACTTTCTTCACAGCTTTCGTGTACTATTTGGTGGGATCCTCTTAGAAATTCGGAATGCAAGTGGAAGCGCTTGCAGGGTTGTCTGGTTAGGTCTGACCTACGGACGACAACGTGTGCGGCGTGACCTCGTATCAGAACCGAGCCCTCTCCAGCAGCTCCAAGCCAGAATCGAGCCCCATTCAGCAGCTCCAAGCCAACCAGTACTTTTCTTCACAGCTTTCGTGTACTAATGGTGTAGTTTCGTAGGAATTTGAAATGCAGGCTGATGCGGTGGCAGAGATTTTCTGGTTAGGTCTGTCTTACTGTAAAGTTATATACTAGTGATTGACAGTAGCCTGCAGCATATACTTGTCTATCCTGCGTTGTCAGGAACACTTTCTGTCGGCCAGTCGTTTCTAACGAACACGCACACCGCCGAGCCAGCACACCATCAAAATGTATTCTAGCGTAGTAGAGCGTGGAAGATTTATTGTCGGTTGGGTAATAAACAAACAAAAACAATCTATCCACAACAGAATCAAAAATTTACTATCAAATTCACTAGACTAACACAGAACAAACACTATAAAGAAAGCGTAATGATGTTAACGTTTCGTATGTCATAACATCTGAGTTAATTATTCGACTGTAGCTGCTAACAACTTCTTTTTGTAAAAAAAATCTCATTCAACAGGTCTCTAACTTTTGCCAGTTATGCGGAGGTATAGCCATGTAAGGTCGATAACTCCAGTGAAATGAAGAGCGGCTACAACTGCGATAAACAGGGACAATGTGAGGAAAAGTGCAGCCGCTGTACACAGCACGCAGTTGCAGGTAAAGAAACTCTGAAACACAGTTTTGTTGAATTCAATGGCTTGGTTGCCCTGGGCTAGTATCGAACCAGGATTCAATCCCACGACCATTCTGGTGGTAATGCATCATTTGGCAAAACTTCCCTCCATCCATCATTGCGTAATTGGTACTTACCCTCTTTGAAGATTCCTCTTCTTCCATCCCTGTTTCTCCTGTCTGTGTCTCCGAACCTCTCCCACCCTTCCTCGGCGTCTTTCTTCTTTTACTGCTTTTTTTCTGCTTTTCCCTGGAGGAGGTTGACGAACCACTACTGCAATCAAAATGTTCCAATGTGATCTGAGCGCAGATCGAAGAACATATTCTTATTAACAGTTGAGGAAGTTTTTCCGTAAACGAAGAAGTACCTTCATAAGCTCGCATAACTATTTGTTGCCTTCACTCCCCATAAGCCGCGAAGTGGGCTTACGAGCTATACCGCTGCTTTCCACCATCCAAGCTTTCAGGACACTATTTCCGAGATAATCTTCAACGTTCGTCACCTTCCTGATCATCGTTTTCTCAAAGCCAAGCAAAATCCCAGTGGATCCCGTAGAGACGTAGACGTAGCCCAAGATAGTTCTGGAGACCCTCGTAAACGGAAGGAGACTAAAGAAGAAAAGTATGGCGTGTGCCACTTCTAATTAGAGCTCTTGGTTGATAGCCTGACCGGCCAGCTGTTCTGATAAAGATAATGTTTATCTGTCTTCCGAGTCACTCAGTCGGTTGCCGTTATGGTTCATCGACTTTCATAGAATTGCATGACGTGTCGGGCCAACCTGGCCTTCGATCCATTGGCGTATACGACAGGGCACCTTGACTCTCTCGTTGGCGACTCTAGAAACCCCAATCACCGTGGGTTATATGTTGAACACTCTTTTGCGAGATGGGTAACACCGACAAGTTGCATCCGTCTTCACCTCTACCTTTATGAAGCGTCCTTGTAGCAAATCGCACATTCCTTGACCATCTCGTACATCCCTTCCATGATATTGCAACGATGGCTGATAGTGAAGGACTGAAGAACCATGGCAGAGGCTCAGCACATGGAGGGAGCAGCTTTATCACGTATCACACTCAACCGTTCCCTTCTTGCCGAAGACATATTGAAGCATCTACAGTAGTGCACCTGCTTCTCGTGGAAAGGTACATTTCACAGGGATCCGTTGAACTCTGTGAAATGGGCTGCAGCGTGGTACACCAAGAGGCCAAAGATATCGAAGTATGCCTATGTAACGTAGCACAAGAAAGCCACTCTCTTCGTCATCTCTCTCCCTCAAGTAATGGTAGCCCTCGGGAATAGAACGTCAAAGTTGTTAGCCACCTCTCTGAAGTCCATCTTACGCTGCTGCCATCATAGAAACTTTGGAGCTGGTGTATATATCACTGTCAGTCATCTTTGACCAGCCAATGATATCAGTTCGATCCCTCAGAATACGTCTCTGGATTACTTCATCGTCTAGACGAAGAATGGAATCACAGCAGTCGGGGTATCAGTATCTTACGCAGCAATATCGTAGAACCGGGTGCACACCTGAAGTCAGATGATGGCATTCCGAGCAACTCGACCGGACTGTTAACGTAAGCAACCGGAAGAAAGATTACCCGCCCAAGTGAGCAACTTAAAAAGTATACCTAAGCGCCTATGCCTTTTACCTTACAGGGAATCCGCAGCCTTAGAACTTGATAGTGAGGAAGTCGCTACCAGTATTTAAAGATATCAACCATTTCACTCACCCATCCCGATTTTTCTCTGCATCATTGTCGCTTTTAATTTTCTTTCCTGCATATTTCATCTGTTGGGCATCACCGCTTGGTGCTGGCAACATACGGCCATCACATGAACGTATCACACGACCTTTTGGGGCTGGGCGTGAAGGCATACGGCCATTGCTTGGGCGTGCCGCCATATGGTCATTACTTGGACGCCGAGCAGGGCGTGGTGGTGGTTGTGGCGACGGCCGTTGCGGTGGTTGTGGCGACGGCCGTTGCGGCGGTTTTGGCGGTGGCGGCGTTTGTAGTGGAGGTGGTGATGGTGGTGGTGGCGGCGGAGGCAAATCATCAGTCGGTCCTAGCTGTTCGTACTCGTCCCCCATCGTCTAATATGTTCTGCTTCTCTGAAAACTACAGTACTTGAAGTTGCAAAGGAGCAAAACTACCACTTCATAAGTGGCTTTCTAACCTGATGAGAATCGGCGACAACCTTACACATGAGTACGAAAACAAATGAACCTATCCGCTGCCGTAAAATCATGATAACCTCGTAGGACATCCTACTTTACTGATACCACAAACATCATTTTACTCGTCGATACCTTAATGAGAGACCTTTACCACAGGCGATAGGTAATTCACTGAACATCCCAGTCGGCAGGAGTTCCCCTTAGTTCCGACACACACCTGCACACAAACAAACATAAACAAACAAACACATCCACGCCAACAGACATACTTAACGAGAGATTTAAAGTGAGTGTTGAGACTTTTATAAGCGCTATCACCAGCATCACACCAACTCACCAGTTGTCTTTCAAGGCCACTTCCTTCGGAGGCACACTTCACGATGATTTTGAGCTGTCCTTTTCAGGTTGAAAAGCAAAAGTGTTGATGTGGGGGAGTCAATCGATTGCGAAGAAAGCAGAAATTCGCCTACTTCGAGGTTTTTCAAAAGTAGTAGAAGTGGAGGTTGTACGAGATCACCGTGACAGGGATGGCATATAAGGGTATTTGGACGAGATTTACCTTGCTCCCATTGCGCAAAGAGATGACAACATCAAGCCGAAATTGTTCAAAACTGCCTTCCACTGTTACCATGGGTTATGACAAGTTGTTTGAACTTCCTAAATGGGATCTTTCGAGATAGTGCAGCCTCTACTAAGCCATTGAAACTCGTACACGATTGGTGTGGCATTCACATGATACACTCTCTGGCCCCTTATTGTGCCCTATCCAGAACGTTTTTCGACCTATTAACGACAGATATGGCATAAGGGGGAGCCTCGAACTCATACTACATATAGGAAACTGTGAGACTTTTATCGCTAACCTTGCTTTTAACATAAAAGTGGTAAACTTTGCGAATGGACAGACCTACAGACCCACTTACGCACCGTACAACGCCTAACAAGTGACACACTAACCAGTAGGTAATGCTCTATATATAGGTGGGGTTTTCATGAAATTGACTTCGTGCTGGCCTTTACCCCTCATGTCTGGGAGTACTTATTTTCGTTCTGTGACAAAGTGATTATCAACGAAGATCTTTATTCAAATTTAAGCATTTTAAGAGCATTTGAACAGTTTATGGTCTTTTATCAAATCTAACATTGTATTAGGAAAACTATGTCAGTCATTCCCATAGTAGTAGTCGTTTCCGGTTGATCCTCCAACCTGCTGAGTTGTTGTTACCTCAGGAGAATTCGAAAGAGTAATTTCTTCAGTGGTGGTAACTTCTCCTTGGGTGGCAGAATCATTCACCAACGCCGATAGCAGTGATCCTGTATCTGTCTCGTTGGCTGCTTTGTCCATCTGAGATTCAATCGTCGAGAGGTAATACATATAACCAGCTCCACCAATAATAACAAGTACTACGACCAATGTAAATAGACATGACCAATTCTGAAAACATTTCTGTAAGCAAAAACGCCTCTTATTTTCGTCCCTCGAGTTTAGGGAGGTTTTTGCCAGCTTGACTTTACTGTGGAACTTTGCGAAAAAGCCATATCGAAATTAAGCAGTGGGACGTGTCCATGCTTTGTGCAGGATCGAAGGGGATGTTAAATTACGACGACGATCATAAAGGTGAATACTGAGCTACTCGTTCTTTTATGTCTTTTAGGAGAGTCGAAGAACTAGCCAGAGTCGTAAGGATTCTGATCCGAGTCCTACCTACCACTTTCGGCATATACTCGTCAGTAAGTTGACGATGAGCAACTTTCGGGAACAAGCTCCCATGTACACGCTTTTCACGGGATTATCTCCATTCAGAGTCTATGTTGTACTCCTTACCGCGGCTGATCCCAACCCGGCTCATGAACAACTTCCATCCGATTCAGTTGGAATTGCAGTTGGCTAATTCGAATCAGAAGTCCCTCAAGAAGTTCTAATGACAAGTTTTGGGAGAGTGGCCAATCCTTCCCCCCCCCCTTCCCCAAATTTGTGGTTTGAAGGTTCCTTTGAGCATGGATTATCATCCGGTCTGATGTTGAGTCTTCACAGGAGATGGATCTCACAACGAACTCAACATCTGGGGCATCCAAAATTGCTAAGTTCCTCTCAAACTCTGGAAAACGCAAACCCAACTAGACGCCCCAACCGCTTAACCTTATCTGCTATCTGACAGATAAGGTTAACCGGTTGGTGGAGTTTATTTGGGATCAACATCTAAGGGTGATAGGTCCTATTTTCCTTGACTGATTTGTTTGTCCTACTCTTGTTGCCATCACTCCCTCGAATTATCATCAGAAGTTAACGAAGACTCACACAAGAGCCTGACGATTGTTTTCTCACTGGCATTAGGTAAACAGAGTAGGGTAATTCTCTTAAATAACCGCTAGTACTATCTGAATATATTCTTATAGGTCTAGATTTCTTCCTCATGCCTTTTCCTCGTTTTTTTCTCGATGACGAGGTTGATCCCCTTCCCTTTGCAGACCTGTCAAAAAGACGGGAAGAATGTCGTTCATTATATAACCATACAAATCAATCGACTCACTTGGATAATCTTTTTCCCGTTCCGGGTTGGTGTGATTCCAAAAGCTGGTTGAACGCCACTTGGGCTGGAGATGGTGTCTGCATTTGGCGCATTGGAGAAGGATAGTTTTGAAGCGGTGGTGGAGGTGGTGGAAGAGGATAATTTTGAATTGGTTGAACTGGTTGTACAGGGCGAGATAGGGGTGGTGGCGCTGGTAGCTGAGATACATTGGGAGTGATACGCTCGTACTCATCACCCATAAGCTGTGAACGATGTTGCTAGACAAATGTCTGCCAAACTTCATAGAAAAGCTTTTATACCGAGTTTTTGTTTTTGAATAGATGAAATGGCAGATTGATAAATTTGTGATAGCGTAGATTGACTGGTAAGAGAGCGTCTGCGGTCCATTCGTGACTTTCACTGTACATGAAACTTCTGTTCAAATGCTTATCAGAGCAATAGGATCGTTTAGTGATACTCTCAGGCTAATGGTCGTCGCAGGTTTCCAGAGAATCTCAGTGTGCTTTGAACCCACTATCTTGGCTCATAAAGAAGGCGGCAGTAGGACCACGATGAAATAGTCTACTCATGAGTCACCCCGTTTCTTCCTACCTTGATATGTTCCCTTAGCTGATTCCTTCACTCGTATGCTTCCCATGCCGATGCGAAAATTTGACCAACTATCAAGGGCGAGCAGGGTTTCTCTTCGATAGTGTTCTTCAATATAACTAATCCATCATTTTTAGTCGTTTTTCTACCCCGCTGGAATGATCGGGTCGATTCCTCATCAGAGTGGCTGAGATGAAGGTTCCGGTGGGCGACGACGCCAGAGGAATGGTTCAGACGACTTCGCAATCTCGAGGACCTAAGGGAATATGTGAAAACTATTCAAATCGGAACCAAAGCAAAGTGTCGTCATCTAACTTGAGTTGCCTGCCTTCCTGATTCGATATTTTCTTCAGCAGAGATCTGTGTTGTCTCTACACGCCTCTGTCGCGACTCATTACACTTCATTAGGCTGTAGCAGTAAATTCTTTGACCTCACAATTCACTGAGTGCACCTCTAACCTTCCCTCTTCTTTGCACGGGTCAGATTAATGCTCCATCCAAGAATTGCGCCCTCCAGTGCGGTTGAACTCGGTTCCTCTTATGCGATGTTTAGGCTATACCTTGCACGCTGTGCTCAGCTGGGCCAGCACATATTTGGTCCTGTCTTTCTCTGGTATGCAGTCGGAATTCTAGATAGCCACTTCATGCCTCTGTAGAAGGATGCACTGCGGTGGTGAGCAGAGTGAGCGGTGCTGGGAAATAGCAAGCTCGTCAGTGTAGGGCCTCTTCTAAGGTTCAATCTCCTTCCAGTCGATGTTCGGCTACGAACCTTCAACGGTCCGTCAATACAATGGCGTCTTCCAAACTATTTCTTGGCTCGTTCTGCCTTCTCGGTTCCTTTCATTACCTAGAGTTCTCTATATCGATCAAACAATCGTTTGTAAATAAGTAATTTACAAAACAAACAAACGGCACATCGATCGGTACATTTCGACGAAACCTTTTATTCACAATTAATGTTTTAAGGGCATTTGAACTAACACTGATCTTCTGTCATAAAATCGAGAATAAAATGTGTGATACTATGATGATCCTGCTGTCGTCGTTTCAGCACCTCCTTTCGATTTTCCTATCAGCTCACTCAAAACAGGTATATCCACATTTGTATGCATGAGAACAACATAGCCGGCTCCAATAACTACCATAATTATAATCACAAGCATAAGTAAGCACGAGCAGCTCTAAAATTCATAGAGATTCTAAGACTTGGAAAAGTTACCTTAAAATGTAATTTCGAGAGGATCCTCAGAGCCATCACGACTTATGATTTCTCCATGAACCTGCTCGGCGCTGAGCACTCGAAACAGACACCCGTTTTGGTAGGCTCTGCTCTTGGCCGCTAAGTTTTCTGCCTATTATCAATCCTTCGTGCACAGGCACATGAAATTTGTATCCAGTAGACCCGCGTAAAATCCATAGCCATCCTTATGAATGCGCGCTCAGCGGGCGGTTCAACTACACCCAAACAGCAACAAGTCGATTAGGATAGGTATAATCGATAGGCGGCTAGGCAACTTGGAGACTTACACAACACGGTTGTGCTTCCTCTTCCATTGGCACTACAATGATCGGCTGTTCCATTGAACTACTAGTCGACGATGCTCTTGAAGCAGCTTTCTTCTTGACTTTGGCACTAGTGTGCCTTTCTGAGCCTCGTTTCGGTGCAGATGGCTTCGGCTCCGTCCCCCTATCACAAAGGAGAGCCTATGTTCGTAAATCAGTATAGCCTGCGGAACAATAAAACCTTACCGACGCCGTTGCGGTGGTGGTGGAGGAGGAGGTGGAGGTGGTGGAGGCGGCGGTGGAGGTGGAGGTGGAGGCGGTGGTGGAAGAAATGGTAATGCTCCTACTCCTACTCCTCCTCCTGGTGGTGGTGGTGGTGGCGGCGGAGCGTCACCAACTGGTCCTAGCGGCTCGTATTGGTCACCCATCTGCTGAAAGTCGATCAAGGATACTTTGATCCGAAACTTGGCCTAGTTGAGGTTACCCTAGCTCGGCGGTGACGAAACCTTGCTAAAGAAATGAGTTACTATACTTTATCCAGTGGTATTTATACTGCTTCGTTGTTTTCAGCTGCCGAGCGAATGACAGCCCTTGATAGCTCATATCTACCGTAACCTTAAGCGAATGGTAATCTGCTGAAAAGGACATATCAGAAATGCCATTTAAAAGCACAATTCTCGATAATTTTGATGCATCCTTTACAAGTTGAAAAGCGGATGCCTTGACGTAGAGTAGTGCAGCAGGGCAAGGAAAGCAAGAAATTCCGCTCGTTTCGCGTAAATATAAATAAACAAATAAATGAAAATAAATGAAGGTTTTCCAGAAGGGGTGGGAATAGAAGTTGTACGAGATTACCATTACGGGAATGGCATGGAAGGGGTATTCGGACGAGATTCCAGTAGTTGCAATGGCGCAAAGAATTGACTGGATCGAGCCAAAATGGTCTAAAACTGCCTTCTACTACCACCATGAGTTATTACAAGATGTTTGGACTCCCAACATGAGAGTCCCTCGAGGTATTGCAGCCTCTACTGCGCCGTTGGAACTCGTCTACTATGGCTGTGGTATTCAATCGAAATAATCTCTGAACCCTTACAATGATCTATCTAGGTCATTTACCGATCTGACAGCGCCTCCCATGGTATACTGGAACGCAACAGATTCACCTCGGAAACCATTTCTATCGTGAACTGTGCCCTTAAGTAACTATCTAAGTAGATCTGCCCAGCAGAGCACTGTCTTCAAGCGGCAATTGAATTAACCGGGACCAATCGAAAAGCTGTCTTATATATTAGGTTGTAAGGAAAGTTCTGGCCGTTTTGTCAGCTAACTTTCAAAAAGTTATAACTCATCTCAAGGTGAACATTTTTATTCAAAATAAGCCCCATTCGATTCCACACATTTTCGCCAACGTGATACAAGTCTGTTTATCCCATTCTTACAAAAGTCCGGAGATCTGGATTCCAAGATCTCGAAAAAGGCAGCTTCCACGTGGCCTTGATTTTTGAATACTCGTTCCTTTAACAAGTTGTCCAGATGTTTGAACAAATGGTAGTCAGTTGGTGACAGGTCTGGTGAGTAGAATGGATGAGGGAGAGCTTCGATTCCCAGCTCGTTCAGCTTCTGGAAGGCAGTTTGTGACACATGCGGTTGTGCATTGTCGTGCAAGAGCAGTAGACCGTGGCGATTGACTAGTGCTGGCTGCATTTACCCCAGTTTTGTGTACTTCTCGTGAATTTGATAACAATAGGGCTGTGCAGTGATGGTTTGACCTAGAGGAAGAAACGCGTAGTGAATTAATCCACCAAACTGTGATCATTTTCTTCGTGACGTGTAAACCTGGTTTGGGAAATTCTTTGGAGGCTCATCCACACTCACTCACTGAGCAGAACGCTTCCAGTTATCATACAGGATCCATTTCTCATCACACGTTACAATACGATGGAGAAAAGGCT
>UZAF01016781.1:43098-55410 GCA_900617895.1 Haemonchus placei
GCAGTTCGACCAAGTTCGAACTCGTGAAGTAAAACCATTCAAAAAGTGGTCTCATCCATTCTGCCAAGAAAAACCTAGAAATTCCAAAACCTTACAGATTCTGGGGAAAGCGCTATGATAGGAAGAGCAACTAATGAATTACTTAAGGAGCACAATATGACGATTAGTCTGTATAAACATCCGCCAAAATTTTAATTCATATGGCACGTACGTGGGAACGGCCAGAACTTTCCTTACAACCCAATACATTCGTATTTGGGTAATCCCAAAAAGGAAAATCCCGAGGTTGTTAGAGAACGTCTTGTTTCCTCAAGCTCTCTTTCTCATGTCAGGCATCATCACGTAACAATTCTGTGCTGCTTCTACGGCCTTCTATTGAAAAGTATCATCCATCAGAAGGTAGCTGGTCATGTTTGCCGACCATAAACGTAGCCTCTTTCTAATCTCGGTTCTTCAAAGAGTCGTTGGTTTCCCAGCAACACCTCAGCTGCTTGGTATGTGAGGTCATAGTATAATAGATGGTTTGTATGTCAGCGACCACTGCTCCAACTGTGTCACCCTTCTACTCACTCTTGAAAACACAGTAGATTTTTATTAAATCATAAAGAAGCGTTATGCGTACATGTAATGACAACATTATGTTATCACAGACGATGTCCTCTATCATAACATTACCGTCCTAGTCAAGCTGTACAACAATGAGTGATAAAGGCACCGGGTCCACTAATAATACAACACATTTGTTCAATTTTTGATTACTGGAAACGATTACATTACCGTATGCATGGATTTAAGTAATTTCAGCAGCACTCTCGTATCGTAACCACTAATCAATACTTTAAATAGTAAAAGGCAAGGTAGTCATCGATGACAAACAGCACGCTGACAAGACACGCCAAAAACATGAAGTGAGCATAAGATGGATGGAATACAATGGTCGACGACAAATAGAAGAGAAAAAATGATAGAAAATGTTATGAAAGAAGGAAAGAAAGGTGAGAATATGAACAAGATTCGATCGTATGATAGCGTTGGTCTCGACGACAACCTATACAATAAATCAGCCAGATTCATTCACTGAGAACCATACTATATGAGAATTCGACTAGCATTATACTCTCTTTGGAGGCATCGCCCTCTTGTATTTGATCATAAATCGCCACAGATCATTACGATGTGTACAAAGGCCCATAGAGACAATTATGGCCACCAATGCAGGAAGGGCAAGCGCAGGAATGATTTTACGCCTAAAATACCATAATATAAAAAAACAAGCATTCTATTCAAACTTACTATTCGAATTGGTAGACATTGATGAGGCCTCATATGTGGGGTTATCGTTCGGCCACCTTCTTCGCACCATTTACTAGCCCGTCTTCAGTTTTCCTTCTAATGAGAACATCGTTCAGTACCCTCCCCCGATTATCCGCATGTTTGACTACAGAAGAACCTCCTACCCACTCCCATCCCCTCATCATTGCCATTTCGGTTACCAGAATTAGTTACCATCTTTTTTTCACTCGACTACACAACCAGTTCCACACTGCTGCAAATGTCCTTTTACACATTAACAGTTGAGAAAGTTACCTGTACACAGCGATGATCACTGTCACCGTTAATGCACCAAAAACAGCCGCATAAGTGGCGGTGAACAGACCAGGATCGAACATAGAACTATATTTTTGAATGACATTCAAAAATATTCCTGAAAATCACCTATTTTACTAAACGCAAATTCACATTGTTCCCACTCTCAGAAGTAACTAACATAAAGTTGCATGAGAGCAAGATGTCCGCAGCCAAGGAAAACAAACCTGGCACAATGATGTCCAAGGCTGCGAGGCTCTGCTTATTACCGTGGTGATCTCTTGGAATTGTAATAAATAGTGGCGCACGGCTCTCACGAGTTATAACGGCTGGAACGATAACGAAAAGTACGAAAAACACAAAAAAATCAAGGAAAAGTCAAAAGAATGCCAAAAACAAAAATTCGACGTCAGTAGCTGCTCTGTACGACAAAGTGGATAGATAGAATTATAGAACCGATACCAAGCCATACCTAACTTCAGAGTTCAGTCCCTTTTGCTAGAGCACAAACACGGATAAGGGAATACCCAAAACCAGCCCTATTCTTGTAAATGGTTAACGTGATGGATAACTCCCGTATTTTTTGGCCAATACATATGTAGGCTTGTTGGTCATTTGCACTACATTACTCGAAATAGCACAGGCCATTACCTTTACTCGAAATTCACTGAACTCACATATCAAATCAATAACGTAGAGCCAGAAAATGTCAAAGATAGCCATTCCAACAAGTAGAATAGAAGCTGCTTGATAGCTGACGGCCTGGAAATTGGAATTGACAGAGACTTGCACCAGGAGCTCTGCGGTACCCAAGACTGATACGAAAAAACTCTATCCTATGGAAAGCATTCACCAACTGATTTTGGTAAAGGCTAATAACACTTTCTTAACATGTGAATCGGATCTAATAGGGTGTTTGTGAGTTATCTCCTGGAACTCGAAAGCGAGACTCTCTTAGCAAACCTTTACAATATGGTAAATAAAGATAGGGTCTTGGAGAAGATACAATTGACTCGATGTATATTTTTTACACCTCCTTAAGCTCCGACGAATTAGAACACAGTCCTAGATTGCAAGATTGCGAAGGTTTCAATCTTTGCCCAGTCAACATACTACATTACATTAAATGAATCGCGTAAAATACCTGAACTCGTGAGCAAACAATGTAGATCGACGAAAAAGCCAGGATATCATTTGTGAACCAACCGCCATAGAACTCGTGGAACAATCCAAAAACGATTGAAAATGCCAATGCCGAGTAAACCATTGCTTCCTCATGATAGTAGAAATAGTATGCTTAAATGCACAGCCATTGAAGCTCGAATAAACCTCACGTACTAACCAGTTATCAAAAACCAAATCCTCGAACTCCACATTGAAAACAAAAATTAGAGAACGATCTTTAATGTCTGAAATGACCATTTTTAGCGCTGACCCCTCTCATGTGCTTACTTTTTAGAGCTCGGCAATAATACTCAAACGTCATTCCTCATCACTTTGGCGTTTCCATTAAAGAGAACGGCACCCAAAATTGCTAATCGCCTTAACAATTGGTAATCCCATGAATGTCTCAATGATTCCTTGATAACATCACCGGAAAAGTCACATGTTCATAGCGATAAAAACATCCCAAAAAGCCCACTTTGCATTGGATAAGTCGATTGTTGAAATGATAAACTGGTTGAATGAAGTTCTGAGAACTGTAAGAAGAAACGAGTTTGAGCTCACCGAAGTGGACGCCAAACAATTCCAGGAGTACTATGTAGAAGGCAACTACACATGCCCAAATCGGCAAATGAACAGAGAAGAACTCAGACCAGATGTCGGAGAAACTGCAACAACAACGTGAGAACCAGAGCAAATCCACTAAGCAAAAGTGACGGTAACATTTACTAACTTCAGCTTAAGTACTGGTAGACCAGGCCTATTCTTCGGTAGCAAGTTGAGAGCACTTAGTGAATAAGTGAAGAAATTCGTCTAAACGTATGTGTTCAATGCGCAAAAGAAGTTTTAACCAGATAAAGTATACCTGTCCGATTTGCTGGTAGATCGCATTTCTCTCTCGTTCGCTATCGTCATCATCTGAATCATCAGCTCCAGCGTAAAGCCGACTTACACTTCCACCCCCGATGGAAACAGAAGACTTTCGACTGAGACCACGCAAATCATCAGGAAGCGTCATCGAACCGGAAGTACATGGCGCAGAAACTACATAAACACATAGAATTAATCGCAAAAAATATAACAATATGTATACGAGTATGCGAAGAAGTATTAACAGAACAAACACTAATTTCCAAGGATATGCAGTACCAAGTAAGTATAATGAGAGGTCCGTCCTGTTTTTGAAAAGTTTTACTGAATGTTTTTCCAGTATTGTACAGAAACAGCCCCAACATGGACCTACTCCCAGAAATACCTCTAATACATATGGTAAAGTCCACTTCTTACACTACTCCTAAATTATAAAATGAATGAAAATGAGTAAGTACGAGTTCCCATGATGGGGAGGCTGATATCCTTGGACTGACACCCACAAGAGCACAAAGGAGTAACCACTTCTCACTAGCATCACAAAAGTGCACATAAAATGCTAAAATGTAGAAGGTGCACAACTTGGAGGTAAAAGAACAACAAAATAAATCAAATTCTAGAATTCACCCGAGTCCAAGGAAAAGAGCCGCTCCCTGGGATTCTTCTCTAAAAAATATCATATTAAAAACAAGATAATCTCTATTTAGTTTTATCACAACAGTACCACCACCGTGCCCACAACAATTTCAAACTGTGTTCGGATGCAAAACCTTCGCAGAATCGGCAAAAGCAGTAGTATGACAAGCAGCTTGGATTGCAAGTCTCCCCCGGCTTCCGCAAAGGCTACGTACAAACACAGCTCTTGACACAGACCACTAACTAAAAAACAAAAAACTGTAACTAACGTCCACTAAATTTCCTATGATAATCCGACTCGGTGGAGCTTCGCGATCGGAGCATGGTTCTCGGTGCTGGCTGTGATTGTAAGCGCCATGCATTATCTAAAATGTAACAACAACGAAATTATGTGCCAGTCGAACAGCAACGATGTAGCACACACACAACACGTGGAACCGAACCAGGCTGATAGCAATTAGTAAATTTCAGCAAAAATTCATGCGAAAACATCTAATCACATGCACCACAAAGTGAACAGAGCTTCATGAAGCAATAGCCACAACTACGTCACTCCCTCTACATTAGAAAAACACACTGCATTACCAAGGAGCTATTCAGATACTTGAACCACGAAATTGTCTGAGTGTAGAAAGAAAACTGGCACTTCACGCTCGCTCCTTTATTTCTGTCAGTGAGGAAAGACTTTTGTTCAAAAATACGTCCCATACTACGCGAACCGCCCTTGCATGCAACGCATGTATTACTGTGAAATGTCGCTCAACTTCAATCTCTGCTATCGAGGGACTCTTATTTCAATTACAGTGAACAACTAAAGCGATTCAGTAGGATTCGCCAACTAATTCGATGATAACTAGTACCCTTCCCTACGACAATTTTAGAAAAAACTGCCTAACGGTTGGTGGCTAAAGGAAGTCAGTGACTGAAAAGTCAATAAGGAAAGCCGCGTGAGCGGTAAGCAAATGCTTCTCATATAAAAGCAGTCCTTGTGGTAATAATAGTGGTTTGCATTCATTTCCGCGCAATGAGTGCCACAAGCCTAGGCCAAGCATGCAGGGGATACGGACGTACACATTAGTGTTCACATTGTTCAAGCACTGCTTCCGCATGAACATTTTTTGAAAAATAAATTCACCATTTCCAGGGAAGATGAGCTTCGGTTCCTCGACTTTGGTGCATGTAAATCGTGATCTCGATAGCATTACCGAAGGTGAACTCTCGCCTGATGATTCGCTAGTGCTTGCCTTTGGCGATAACCCTGCTGGCTTTCGTTCTTGATCAGTATCACTTGCATCAGAAGGGCGACGACCATGCTGACTATGAATTGTATCCTGTTCTTGGATATCTGACAGCAGCCCTAAAAAAAGGTACTAGGGATGACAATACTGCTTAAGATAAACAAAGAGCGAGACTACTTCCAAACCGACAAAACTTCAACTAGTTAACTCAGTCCTTTTATAATGTTTAGAACCAGTTACAATGAATCGAAGATAACACAAATACTGTTCTTAACTTACATTCTGGGAGAAAAGAGAAAATAACGTACGATTCAAGCGTGCAGCTTGTTGTATGTCTTCTACAAGTGATATTTTGCGACTCTCCATTCTCGACTCGTTTCTCGAAGACTTGCGAGAATTTGGCGATGAAGCTGCCTGAAATCCCAGTGCTACATATTAGACAGATACCACGACGTGGCCATTGAAAAAATCTAAGGAATCAAGGCTTACATAGAAAATAAAAACACTCCTACGTAAGCAGCTGAGAAATGCACCCTTACTATAAAATGGAGCAACAAAATTGCCGTTGCGCAATGATGAATTCAAAGTTCAAGGAAATGGTACATAGCTAAAGTTTCACCAATGAGCCCATGCTGTAGTTATAGGAACGTAAATTGCAGGAATCGATGAATTAAAATGCAGTTTATAGTCAAATGATCGTAGCTTAGCGACGACTTACGACGATCAGCGGCTATTTTTGCAACAACTCAATAACTACACACAAACAAGGGAACTAAGCCGGAAGAACGTTTACGAAAAAATCAAAACACGAGCTTTGCGTTAATTTTATTCAAATCCTTCACAATGCCTAACTGTACTTAAACTTCACACAAAAAGACCTTTTATTTGATTTATTCGTCACACGAGTAACTCAACAAAATACAATAATTAGGGGTCGTACAATGAGAGATAGTGAATCATTTCATACCGTTTCCAACTAACCTCAATTTCTTTTGCTTTGTCCATTATAGCCTTTCGTTCTAGCTCTATCATAGTGCTTCTTTTCGTTCCCTTGTATATAAGCCATAGTAGACCCGATAATGCGAATGGTATAAGAATAGCTGGTATTGGTTCGATGAAAATTACAGTGGTCGTTTGCAACTACAAAAAAAAAACATTTTCACGAGAGATAAAAAAAAAAGACGCAGCAGTTAGATTTACAAATATCAAACGTCGGCGTCACAGCTGCTGCAAAGTATGACGTACGCGTGCTGTAACTGATACGGCGCTCGCTCTGTCAGCATTAAACCCTTGAGTCTTTAAAGATTGTCTCGGTATCTTGGTAGAAAAAGGCCTAGAAGGGGAACAAAAGTGCTCCTTACTTTTCAATATGGAGCCTACCAAAAGAAGGCTTCCAGATGATCATAATCGATTGGACACTAAGCGGTGGTTATGATAGCGATAGTTGATGAATAAATTAAAATTAATAAATCGCTGACGATACCCAGTAAAAACGCAGTATCGATCACGGCATGCGTGGTTTATGTCTCGCAGCGAAAGATTCTACCGATTGCTGCTGCAATCGTCTAAAGCCATTGGTATTTGCACATCATAGAAACTGAATGCCATCTAGAGAATTCATGCGATAATAATCACGTGACTGTAACAGAGTAGTAATGACGAAACATGATCGTCACCACCATTAGCCAATAAAATTTTGCGGGTGCAGCTACATCTCAAAAAACTCATTAATACAGGACAAATCGAGATAGTAGTACGACTTGGGTTTTACGGTATGAACCCGGTTCAACTTTAAATAATACCAATCCGCTGACTCGCATTACTCCAACTAACCAGCTCGAATCAAAACTGGGTTTAGCTTAAGTCTATGGAGCTCCAACTTGGGCTAAGGTCAGGGAAAACTTCAGTGACTTTGAGGCGAGAGAGAGACGGGGGACATTAGGCTGCACGGTGCACTAAAGTTGATAGTGGTAGCTCCTCAGAAAAAACTTCAATTTTAGGGGCTCATTCCATCTAATCAAACTTTCTTTGTTCAATGCAGAGGGATTCTTCAGGGTAAAAAAAAAACATTCCAACACCCTTCCACACAACAACGTTCAGATCGCCTACTCCCGTGTTCTCCTAATCCTACAAATCCATCACAGAGCAAGGAGTGCGTAGGTTGGACGTTCAGGAATGTATGGAATTAGTCATCAAATTGGGCGAAGCTGTCAAAACAAACAGCAGAGAGAGAGGTTTCATGTTTACCAAGGAAAAACTTAATCAAAAGGAATTATAAACCGGACATTTGGGAAAAAAGAACGTCGTCAGAAGGCATATTATACCGTGAAAAGATAATAGTTAGCCCTTGCATTACAAGAGACGAGAAATAGCACCAATTCAGCAAAAACGAATTATAATGGAAAAGTCACCTCAAAAAAGTAGATGGTTGATGCACGATGACATGATTGGAACAACACCAAACCGGATAGAAATATAATGCAGGTTGATGCGGCAATTCTATCGATATCTTCACGATTCATCTTACATCCGCAGCCACTGAAATTAAAAGTCGATCGACAGCACCAGCGAAGCATTATCATGATGAGTACATATATCGGTAGGGCAACAGAATACATGAAGAAAACAATCTCATTTCTAGTCAACAGCCGCATACTTTTCTGCTCACTCACTATTATTACCCGCTCACGTCAATGCGGGCGCCCTTGGTCACGCTGTAAACAGCACGTGACTCCCCTTGCTGTGTGTTCCGACATCGCAGTTCACATTAATTGAAAAAAGAAAATTGATTAGGGGGAATGACTCCACTGGAGCATTTAGACACACACGCATAGGGATTGGCATAAGGATTTGAGAGAAGGCTTGTGCCTGAGTGATCTTATTCTTACATGAGAAATGAACGAACACTGCAAAATTGCACAAGCTGTGCTGCAGCGCGCCTGGCGCCCACACACGCGTACCACGTCATCTAAACCCATCATAGTCTCTTTACCAAGATGAACTCAAAACAGTGAAGAGCATTTATGCTCTATCAGTGACAGCAACAGGGCTGAATCACCTCTACTCCTAACAAACAAGGACTTGATTTGACCAAATTTCAAGGCTCGTTGAGATCTTCAACTCCCCCATTTGATATTTGATACCTTTGAAAAGAAGTTCTTGAACCTTCAAAAATCGGGTTACACCGAGGGTAATCTCAAGCTTTCGAACGCATTCACTTCTAATGCCGGTGTTCGAGCATGATCGTTCAGTTGCGTCAGCAGTAATAACTAACACGTAAGTATACTTCTAATCTCAAACAATTCTGATGTCAATGAACCAAGTGAGCAGCTGTAAATCCTTCTCGGACCATACGATTTCCGTTTTGACCCTAGCGTACGGCAGCAGCGCTCGTCGCTGTCACACCTTAGGCCCTTCTTATAGGCTGCATCAAGAGACGAAGACAGAAAACCCGAGACCGGTAATGGGATTACTCAACCGGTGGCGATCGATAATGAGAATATGGCTGCATCCAGACGACTGACTCTGAATGCAGAATTGGGATGAAAAAACAATTTCATTTTGGATTAATGTGTGCGATGCACCATTAACTATACAAACCTAAAACACAGAGGCACTTAACCATATCAATAGAAGCGACAACTGCATTCCAGCTCACGAATCCGGTCTCATAAGTGCCTCCGCAGTAACGTATACATTTCTAGATAATACAGGAATTACGAGGATGCGGTTTTATTCCATCAAAGTTCCTGTAGCCTTCGTTACTTCTTGCCGCTTTATAAGGAACCGCATAGACGAAAACATATTTCTCATCATTAGAAAAACAGAAAACCTCCAGACGTCAAAATAGATGCGAAACCGCAGCTCGTTCACGAGGAGAACATATAGGACGTCAAAGAACGATAACGACGAAAACCGAGGGAACTGATACACAATTTAATTGATAGATGTATGTTCAGGGCAATACACCTCTGATGCCCCACATTTTACACGACAAAGGCGACTGACAAAAAAGTTTATTGACTATATGAATGCAGAAAACTACCCACGCACCTCACTTTCAGAAACCAACTTCATGCAACGTAACAACAAATAAACAGTAGAGATTGATAGATATATCAGTAACAATTACTCCAGTCAAAACCAGAAATTCTTCGCAAATATGTATCACTCGAAGCAAAAGTCAATGATTGAACGTATGTGGATGAGATGCTTGTTTTAGGGAGACGGCGAGCGAGATCGGCTGCGTGAACGGCCTCCCATGGGCGGAGAGCGACTTCTGTAGATCGGGCTCCTGTAATTGAATTAGGGTTGTACCCTTGAAAAGATTCAAGTCGGAATGTACTTACAACAGTAACGATGTTCATGTGGTTTTCGTAATTAGTCTAGATTTTATGCTTGGAACAATTAAGGAATGAGAAGCAAGACCCAGTTTCAGAGATGCCAGAATTCCAACGTCACTGTTCTTCTGCGACGTAAACTTCCTTATCGTTCCTGCACTTTTATGAAAGGGCTCAACAAAGAATTGAGAGGCGTTTGCTAGGGTGCAACTGAAGATTCATTCAAAGCTCATTCAAGTGAAACCACAGGAAAGACATCGCATATTCTAGCCGCACACGCACATAGCCTAAGCCAGGACTCTTACCCATGTCCCATATGTGGTTTGAAGACCTATCAGCAACCGGATTCCATCCCATCTTACTTTCCATCAGGAAATCGTACAGCGGTGGGTCCAGTATTTTGCGTATAAAGCTTTCATAGGTACAGTTAGAAACCTGTTTCGAACCTCTACTACCACACAAGGGCATTATGAGATGGCAGGATACCAACAATTGTGGTAACGGCGCAAGCACGGTATAGCGATAGTTCAGCACCCTAATAATGCTATTGATGAACCTCACAATGAGGCTGGCACGTAAGGATAAGGAACTCAGAAACTACTTTTAACTGAGTTGTTATAAACAAAAACCACCTTCTAGTTTCTAAGATACGTTCAAGGAACGACCATAAAAGGATAAATTTATTCGCTGAGACAAATAGATGCATTGCATTCTTCACGATTTGGTGCTGGGGTTCTGTTCTATTATTTTGAATTTTGCAAGCAATTGCGAACTACCGCGAAAAATTTACTGCTTACCTTGAACGAGAACGGCTTCTGCGATCACGGCTTCGAGAACGTCCACGATCTCGACGAGGAGAACGCGATCTATATGTGTAACTAAAAAATAATGTCCTCTGATAACAATGAACTTGTCATATGGAGATCAGGATACGATGGATTAACTGACCAACTTGAAGTGGCGCTGTGGGATGTTGGCTGGTTGAAGACCAGCTTTCGTATAGACGCCACGATGTAGTGACGGGCGATGAGATTTGTGTGACTTGTGCTTTTGTGACAATTCAAAGTTATTACTTGCACTTCAACGCGAGGTACTACGTTGTAAAAGGCATATCTATAGTATGATGCGAGGTGAAGAGTAGAGGTGACCACGGTTTTGACGCAAGCGCTGTGATGATGAAGGGAAGAGATGGATGAGAGAAGGGGAAGCGATGGACGGACGAGTGAAGTCCGCTAAATTACCACAAGTCATTTACCGATAACATCGTGACAAAATGTTCCCATTTTATTTGACAACTCATTCGTTACATCAAAGAAAATTATGAATGTGATTTCTTAGTGGTATCGTTTCACATAAATGCGCTAAAACCTGTAACCAATTATGCCACAACCATTTATGAGCATTTCTTAAAGCAGTCCGTTACTGAAAAAGTCCCGTCGCCGTCACTCATCATCAATCGTTGCACTTTTTTTTACAATCTGATAAGGAACAAGCGATTGCCACATTATATTAGGTTGTAAGGAAAGTTCTGGCCGTTCCCACGCACGTGGGATATTAATTCAAATTTTGGCGGCTGTCCATTCAGACAAATCGACATATTGTGTTCCTTAGGTAAGTCACTAGTTGCTCTTTCTGTCATAGCGCGTGCCCCAAAGTCTGTAAGGTTTTGGAATTCTTAGGAGGTTTTTTTAGCAGAATGGATAAGGCTGCTTTTTGAACGGTTTTACTTCACGAGTTCAAACTTGGTCGAACTGTGAAGGATGCAGCCACAAACGTCAATGTTGTATGGGGAGAAGGCACGGCATCGAAGCAAAAGGTTCGCTGCTGGTTTCAGAAGTTTAGAAGTGGAGACGGGTCACTGGAAGACGAAGAGCGAGTTGGTCGACCATCGTTAGTTGATCACGATGTTTTGCTAAGAGCAGTGGAAGAAGATCGACGTCAACCTTTGAGAGAGGATGCCAAGATGATGGGCGTCTCCCACACAGTCGTCGCTGCCCACATCGAGCTGCTTGGAATAGTGAAGAAGCTTAACAAGTGGGTGCCACACGATTTCACGGAGCAGCAACAACTGAAGCGTTTCGAGGTTTCAAGTTCGCTGTTTTAAGAAATGATGCTGAGCCTTTTCCCCATCGTATTGTAACGTGTGATGAGAAATGGATCCTGTATGATAACAGGGAGCGTTCTGTTCAGTGGGTGGGTGTGGATGAGCCTCCAAAAAAATCTCTAAACCAAGTTTACACGTCACGAAGACAATGATCACAGTTTGGTGATCCAACCATGGATTAATCCACTACGCGTTTCTTCCTCTAGGTCAAGCCATCACCGCACAGTCATATAGTGATCAAATTCACAAGTAGTACACGAAACTGGGACAAATGCAGCCAGCACTAGTCAGCCACCAGTCAGCTACTGCTCATTCACGACAATGCGCAACCGCATGTGTCACGAATTGTCTTCCAGAAGTTGAACTAGCTGCA
>UZAF01016782.1:10433-55485 GCA_900617895.1 Haemonchus placei
TATATATATATATAGCAATTAGCAAAGCAATTACCTTCCGTCTCAGTGACCCCCCCCCCAGGTGATGAGCGGCTATGTGGGCGGAAGTGGGTCCCGATTGGGATAGAGAAATTTCTCTTAACTTTTCCAGAAAACGGTACTCAATGAATATGTTCCAGAATAAAATTCCATAATGCGGTTAAGTAGGCAACCTCCATGCTCAGCCTTTTCATTCTTAGCCTTCATAGAAGTAAAGTAGGGATCTCTGTGTTGCCATGCTTGTCTCGTCATTTAATGGGAACTTCTCCGAAAAATATGGCAATTAAAAAACTGTATCTACGGTTCGTTAAATGTGTTTCTGAGTGTTCGATATCAAAGCCTTCAAAAATTATATGAACTTTTTGTAAATAAGGCTGCTTCGATGAAATGTCAGGGGCCGGTCAGTAATTGTACAATAATTTTGAATGAAAGCGATTGAATCCAAATGAACTGTGATCTTCAGACGGAATACTTCATCACGCTCATCTGTACACGCGAGAAATGCCAGAAGTTCCATATGTGAAAACGTACCACGGTGGTCGACGATCATCGACACCAGTTGATCCAAATGATGAATATGGGTGAGCACGTTTGCAAACTTTTCATCACCATCTCACAAAGTTCACAGACAGAATTCGAAAGGATACAGCTCGTGAGCATCGCATGAAAGGTAGAGGACTAAAACTCCGAAGCCTCAGTAAATCCCGCTTTGCGCGCCCGCTTTTAGGGGGAAGGTATTGTAGTAGCAAGTGGCGCACTATCCCACACGTACGCTAGGGATTCGAATCTCGGATCGATATCCGCCTGGGAAGACCAAGCCATCTATCCCTCCCGGGATCTCTCGTCTGGGAGGATAAAAGCCCTGACTTGTACATTGGCTGGCCACCGGCCACGGCTGGATTAACAGCCATTTCTGTCAAGTCAAATGTTTTTATTCCCCAGCGAGTCTGGNTCACCATCTCACAAAGTTCACAGACAGAATTCGAAAGGATACAGCTCGTGAGCATCGCATGAAAGGTAGGGGACTAAAACTCCGATGCCTCAGTAAATCCCGCTTTTGATTTGCGCGCCCGCTTTTAGGGCGAAGGTGTTGTAGTAGCAAGTAACGCACTATCGTACGGTTAGGGATTCGAATCTCGGATCGATATCCGCCTGGGCCGACCAAGCCTTCTATCCTCCCGGGATCTCTCGTCTGGGAGGATAAAAGCCCTGACTTGTACATTGGCTGGCGACCGGCCACGGCTGGATTAACAGCCATTTCTGTCAAGTCAAATGTTTTTATTCCCCAGCGAGCCTGGTACAGTTTTGCGCTCGCAGGGGATAGAAGGCTCAGTCGGCTCGGGCAGCTACCGAGCCAGGATGCGGACCATGCGGATAACAGTGCGACGATAGAAATGGGACGTAATTTCATGAACGTTTGGCCGAACCAGTAAATGCAGTTGGCTTTGAGTATATAGCTCTAGTCTAAGTTATACATAGTCTCTATGGCTTTCAGAAAATTACGCTATCGTTCTACTAATAAATCGAATTTACTTGCTTCAAAATGTGCGATGCTTTTTTCTTTTATTTACCCTCATTTTTACAGAAAAGCGAAATGGGTGTTGGCATTGTTCCTCACGTCGGCTATACTTTTCTGCCAGATTGCTGTCATTTCTGGTTTCGAAACAGTGAGTTATAACTTATCAAACCACTTGACCCCCGAAAGACTGCATCATCGTTTAGGTTTCGTCATCAGTCCTCCTGTCACTGCTTTTCGTGATGGTTTTGATCTCAGTAGTTCTAGGACTGCGCCTAACCACTAATGACTACTTACATAGGTTTATTTTCCATTTTTTCCTATCTTTTAACGATGACGAGTGAATTTACTGCAGGAGGCAAGGGACAGTGCCAATGTTTCCTTATTTGACGTACATCACTTTGTTCGCACTCATTTTTGCCTTGGCGTCGACCAAATTCTTCACAATAGCGCTATATGCAATATGGCTATTTATCGGTAAGTGATGATTGGTAGTAGTCTTAATAACTCGCCAAGTTACAAGCGGAGCCCAGCGGCATTGCGCTGGATTAAATGGAAAATATAGTGCAACAGCGCTGAGCAGTTTCCTACTAGTGTGCGCCACTCTTTCCTATTCATAACACTATTTTATTTGAACAGTCCACCTTGTACGAATACGATTCAAACTGAGATGAATTAGAGACTTTTTCTCCTGAAACAATATGTTGAAGAATGACTGTCCCGTAAGGGGACCGGAAGTTCAGGTGGCTTGATCGAGAACAGATCTACGAGTGTTGCGTGTGCTGCTTATATGCTATTGTAAAGACATGATTTTCCTTCGGAAGTTTCGACTGAGCAGCTTATTTTTAAATACATACATAAAAACATTTTACGAGCACGTTTACTATCAACTAACCGGCCTTCTGAGCACTTATTCCAGTTGAGGAAGGTTTCATTCGCCGTATCCACTAGATGCATTCTTTTCTCAACATCGTATAGGTCAGAGTTGGCTTGAAAGAGGACTAACCGAGCCGTAAAACCGAAGCGTCGGAGTTCACGCATCACATTAAAACTGAGTCTGTTGTCGTCTCGCCCAAGAAGGTTCAAAGCGGTGAAGGTTGCCCTAGTCACTGAGAGTCTTACCTCATCGCTGTGACCCAATCCTCTTAGCTGTAATTCTCATATCTATCAAAACCCTCATCGGTTTGGCAACTGTGAATTATCTAGCTGGCCCTGATAGTGAGAATCACTATTGGAAGTGCTTAGTTGAAATAACTCTAAAGAACACTAAAAATCGGGAAGAATTTGTAAAAGTATTCAATTCAAAGAGTTTTAGGTATGGTGCTGTATTTCATGTATGGTTATTGGAATAGTAGTGAACGTCACAACAACATTTCCGCCAACTGCAATGACGAGGATAGCGAGATGTATCGTGCCATTATTGGAAACGACTACGCGCTTCAGTATGAGTAGCAGTTCTCAGCTAGGCACTCAATTACTACTACCGGTATACGAAGAGGACCAGAGGGCCACGCCACAAGCCTCAAGGCAAGCTTCACCGATGCACAGAAGATTTTTGTTTTGTTTGTTTTATGTGAACTTATTCTACTTAATATTGTTTTAATCGATCTCATTTTAGCACTTGTACTGTGAGTTTCGTGCTTGGCTAATTATAATAGACAATTTGAGCAAAAGTTACTGAACATTGTTTCCTTGCTTCTGTCCACACACTTGTATATTTATATTTTACCATGACACTGGCGATGTAAAGTAAAGATCATATGAAAAGTTGATGCTTCTGCCCTCATAAAAAGTCTTTCGACTCGCACTCAAAATAGTTTGAAGAGGTGGTTGTGAGCACAGTCGTGCAACTATTCGGTGAAGCTACTTCATGGCCGACTCACTGCTTCTGAATTCGCAGACAATAGTAGAACAGTGCAATCGATAACAGTGTATGCAACGAGTATTTCAGAAAGAACCAATATACAGTGGTGAGTGAAGTGTTGAGTAAACAACCAGAGGGAATGGAAACGGTCCAATCCACTTTCTCTGGCGCTGTAGGGTGACTTAGGATTGTCTCAAAAGGAATTTGTGTGCAAAAATTGGGACTCGGGGGGACTCGTACCCATACTTGTGCTTTCTGCTTTTCTTATTTCTTACACTACCGGAACCCCACTTGCCCTCGCTTTCTTAATAGCTTATGTATATTCACATGATGATATGTATTTGTTTTGGCCTAGTGTTTTGTTGACTGCTGCTACCGCAGTACGCGATACAAAAGCCCCTTCCTGGTTCACTCTCCCAGTTCCCTAGACAGTTGGCGAGCTATGAAGTGCTGAAAAGCTGTGGCATGAAAACCACTGAGGCATGCGGGTCTAATTGTAAGTAGTGTAAGGGATAAAGAGCACGGTGCCCAGAAAGCACAAGTACGGGCGTGAGTTCCGTATGAGGCTGAAGTTTTGCTCCCAAATCGCCAACCCTGTGGGACTTTCATGTCGCGTACTGCGGCGATAACACAGCATTTAAAAAACATTAAGTCGAATCGGCAAACTATTTCTCTCGTTTTCAAACCTTCAGATAACGGGTTCAGCTTTTAACTTTTGAGTAAATCGCGCAAACTAGTCAGCTTTTTTATGTATTCGTTTCGGAAATTAAGCAACCTGTTTTTGAGCGTAGACCCGTACTGTACTGACGATATATAGACGATTGCTTTATTGTGTGCCTCACTCAGATGAACACCTTTTTTTGGATTGCACAATGAACACTTAGAACTTATGAAGCTTATTCGGGACAAACTGACAAACAGTTGACTCGCTTTTCTCAAAGTACAGGTTCGATTAACTACGGGAATTTTCGGAACTAAATGGTAACGCCAGCCTACCACTAAAAAAATAGAGACGAAGGATGGCGACAGAGAATCTTCACGAGGATGAGGAAACAAAAGTTCTATTTCGAGACCTATTCATATCAGACGAATTAAATGCGACCGTACGGTCATGTGTGAGAAAGGCAGGCTTCCAAGACATAAACATTCGAATCATAAACAACGGCTGGTCCAAAATCTCCTGTATGACCGTCTGCGCAAACCGACTTCGTGCGTCATATGTCCATGTTACAAGGAAGGGGACTACATGATGGCCGGAGTTGTATATTCAATATTGTGCTTTCAGTGCAAAGAGGGGTATAACGAGGGAACGGGCAAACCCCTTTGCATAAGGATGAAGGATCACCTGAATGGCATGCAAAAGCCAAAGATGGCTTCTCCCATATGAGATCATAGGGTACGATGTCATGGGAACACGAGGTTCGAGGCGGCTGCCACAAGATTATAGCGTGAAACTGATATTGCGGCACGACAGCTTTCTGGATCATGACTAAGACTCCTAAAATTAACAGAAAGCAAGAGAGTGTGGCCGCTACCATAGAGCTGACGTTCTTTGCAGCACTATCCGGCTTTTTTGCTGCACTGTCGATTCCCCGGGGGGCGAGATCAGAGACTTATGCAAGTTAATGGGGTGATAAGGAGGGGATCAGTCCCGCTCTCTGCCTCGAATAGCTCCTGTGAAGGCTTGATCTAAATGGCCAGCCCTTTAACGGCCTCTGAAGCACCCTATTAAAACCACAATTCTCCCAGCTCGGGCCAATCGGTGAGCCGCACAGGTCGACTTAGGCTTACTTATCCACTTCTGACTTCGTGGTAGCAAGCCACGCTCCCTCCCCACGCAGCCTTCGAACTACATGTGAAAGTTGAATTAGTGCTCGATCGAATGATTTCTTGATGGCTTTTGACTTTCGTGGCTCCGAAAAACAAAACGAATGAAGTGTTGCTAAAAGTTCAATACACTGAATGCTTGTTCAAGACCTTCACGCTTTATACCCCGACATTTGATCACGATCTTTCTTTTTTTCTCAGAGAAGTGGTTTTTGAACAACTATGAATGGGCAAAAGCACAGACGTGCAGAATGAATTTATTAAGAACACGACAGTAGAGGAAGCAGGGAAGCATTTAGTAGAATTAGGGTGCTACTCTGATGCTGGAAACAGGTTCTCTGCCAGTGGACAACTATAGTTGATTGCGCCTCTTTCCAAATTGTAATATGCAGTTCCAGGAATTTGGAAAACATATAGTGCTTCTTGTGATTCTTTGTAGAAAAAGCATTCATGCTGAAAACTATGATTCAGCCTTGTCACTCGTAAAGTTAAAATGAACAAAGCACTGACACTTACTCTTTCTGAGATAGAGGGTAAAGAATGCAAACTGTACACTACGTTGTAACGTCATGGTACAATGGCTTCACCCCAGAACTATGCTATAATTGAGTTTACACCTATCGAACAGATGCTAAAGCTGATTTCCGTGCATCCACAGCAAATTCAGAACTGCGTTTCGCCCCCGGACGCGGTCATTTGAGAGGTTTTTGGGTGCCACTCGGAGGGATATCGATAAAATGGGGGGGGGGGGGGTGGTTGAGGAGTCCAATTACCTCTCATTATGTTTCCTCATTTTTAGCATGGGAATTTCATTCTGAGAGCCGTCATATTTACCTCCGCCACGAAGCTTTTGCAAGTTTTAGGTTGAGACATGCTTGCTGTCGATGGTTTAGTACAAGAGGTTCTAAAGCAGAACGAGGAATTTCCTTTTCATCCCTCGAACAGAAGGTGGATTTGGGACCAATTCCAACGTGCCAAACCAGTCGGTGTTCAACTGAGAAAACGCGTATTCTTGAAAAAACCCATTAAGAAAAGTGCATGTGAAATTACGCAGCTAATCACCATTAAATGCCAACATGATGCAATATTCTCCTAATCCGACGCTGAATAGCGGCGTACCAGTTGACAAGCGCTCAATTTCTACCCTGCATAATTGAGGGCACTTGCCTCTTCTCCTGCTTTGTTCGAGACGGAAACTTGAACGCACGCCGGGATTTCCTCGATGCACATCTTCAAACAGGTGCCAGTACTATTTGAAATCTCTGACGTAATAACAGAAAGGTACGAATAAAATGATCCTTCATAGGGAGGTGCCAGTGTGAATGTGCAAGAGCGCATCTGATGCACCTGAAATCGAATCAATTCCGAGATATTTTCACTGCGTCTTGTGACATTGAAAACGATTTGATTGAATCACGACTTTCGATTGTGGACCTAATTGAGAAAATGGCGTATGGTATTATAATTCTCGCTGCTGATAAAAATTTTTTGTCGAGATCAAAAGCATCTTAAGGTATAGAACGATCGGGTTACAAATATTCTTCGATCGCTTAGAGCCCTTAAATCGACGTAGGATCAGCGCTTGGAATTATAATAATAAGAAAGGGACGGAGATAGGTATGGTGATCAACAAGAATTAGGGAACTAGGCTCAGAAAAAACTGATAGGGGAAGTTGGAACGGAAAGTTATTTGAAACTCTGCTTTTTTGAATTTCACAGCACCGGCCTCTCTCTCCTGTTTCCCATGTAAGTAAGGTGTATCGAGGTAATATCCACTAGGACACCACTCAAGGCCCACTCTTCCTCTCCCCTCCCTGCTGGAGCTCAACATGACGATCCAGTCGCGTTGAATCCCGTGTTCCTTAATAGCCACTGAACCGATAGCATTGTGCCTGCTTTAGAAAAACTTTCACACCACTTGAAGCGCTCACTTGTCTTTCTAGATAACGGGATAACTGAGCTTCTTCCTAGACTTCACGTGCCACCATAAACCAGAACTTTTTTGTCTGTCACTATTATCATCATTTGTCACTATTATATCATTTGTCACTGTCAACATTCATCTATCCGTTCATGCCCTCCTTGAGCGAGGAGCGAGCACCAATAATGTCTCCACTCGTTTCTGTCGGAAGCCAGAGTGGTCAAGCGAATCATCCTCACTCGAGGAACCCGAACCATCGCATTCTTTCGTTAAGGCCTTTGTGAAAAAGTTGGACCATCGACTAGCTGCTGTCCTTGCTTCGTTTGACATCTCGAGAGGTTCATTCAGTAACCGCTGTCGTCCAACAGTCATCACAAATTCGCATAACGCGCTTGTTTCACTTGATCTATGATTACGTGGCATAAGGAGCAGCATAACTGACCTCGTTCTTTGACGGAGTTCAGAACTCTTGATTTGCTCTTGCACCGTGTATAGGTAAATCCGAGCGTCTAACTTTTCAAAGCGCGAATGACACTGACTGCATGCTCGTCCTGCTTTCGTAGAGTCCGATTCTCCAAGCCGTATTCAAGGCAGGAAGGACAACAGTGTCGAATAAGTGAGCGCGGAGCCGGATGCAGAGGAGTACCAAGTACCAATCCATTTATCATCGTTATCGCCTTAACATCGTCTTCGTTAGGCTCACGCGAACCTCTCCGAGCACTGTTAAATTGTAACAGCATTCGTTCCGCCTGCTCAGTGTTCGGTGTTATGAGTGCTGTGACTGCTGCAACGTATGGATGATATAGGTAGCGGCAGTCAAAGATTACTCTCAAATCTCCCCTGTCCTGATTTGATCCTATGGGAGGATTAGGCGCCGTTAAATTCTTGATCGACTTGGTGGCACTTCGAGTTATGAAGAAAGAGAGCTGAAGGAACGAAATATCCCTCTTATCTGAAATGGTAGGTGGCCGTCGAGGAAATCCGAGTAGATTACAAAAATAACCTTCTTCGCTGCTCTTCTATATGCAACGACTGTTTCGTAGGAACGATGAAGGGAAGTCTTTGTCTAGCAATTTTTAAAGCTCTCCGCGAATTGGTGACTTCGCCGGAAGCTGCTTTTAACCCGTTTTTCAAATCTTTTCTTACCGCCTCGTTGCATAGCTTTGCGAGAACAGAAGTAAGTCGATGGCTGCCGGTAGCTCGTGCGAGTTCGCCCTGACCTATCAGCTCGCGTGTTTTCGAAGAAAGGCCTCTCTTGGCAGATTGTAGACCATCCATTCTCTGGCGCAATCTTGACTACGTTCGACGATTAGTATTCTTTGTATTATTCGCCATGCTGTCGATAACAGTATCTCGCCACATCTTGCAAGGAAATCTCAATATTGATTACCACAATATGGAGCCTCGTTTCCTAACCTTCACGACTCTCCTTTTGACTGGACATGATGTGATCTGTTTCTTAATGAAGCTAGAAGGTGAATTACCACGGATATTGTGCTTCGACATGATAGACTTAGTCCTTTACCTCGCTCATTCCATTTCATCGAATACGATGCTCTTCAGCTGCTTTCCGCTCTTCCAGTATCAAAGTGAAAAGCATAGACGGTGATTCCGGGAAGTGAGGCTTTCTCTGTTGAGCACGTCATCAACTATTACATACAATTCATCATTATACTGCCAAATTGAATCAGTGGCTTCATTTAGCACTGTCCGGCTGACGTCTCCATCTTAACTTGATAAAGTGAAGCGTCAAGAATCGTTAAAGCTGTTCTCTATAGGCGTCAAATCGGAAAATGTATTGAAAACAGTGGACCTTGGCATTGGAAAATTTGACATTGCCGTGGGTTGAAAAGTGTGGTGCTTAATAGTATGAGTTATGCTGTTCATTGTTGGCCGAACTGGATTACAATACTTGTCTATACCAGTGTGCCAACGTGATGATGTGAAGGTTGTGTAGGGGTTAGTTGCGCGTAATCGCACCCACGTTATTCGGGGATCGAGCTCTGGATTGACAATTACCTAGACAAACCAGGCCCACTATCACTATGAGTCGATTGAATGGTTCTGAATTCATCTGGAAAGATGCGAAGCACTGATTTGTACAATGGTTGACCGCTGTAACCCAGTGTATAGCTGAGATATGCACTCGAATGTCGTTACTGTTCGCATCCCGGGAAAGAAATGACCGCTGGAGCGGTACGGGGGGCGCGCGAATCACGCGTGACCCCATTAGAACTCTTCGCGCACGCAGCATCGTTTCAGTACCTTTCTGTTGAGATGGACCAAATAAATTTGCAGTAGTCCACTGCTTCACCATGAATAGACTAAATCTCTGAATAGACTAGGGCGAAAAGGCCCCTTCGAGACTGAGAATTTACCTCATAGGTCATCAATTTACTTGTCAAACGTTCAAAACAAGAATACTTTTGAATATTTTGATCCTAGTAAATGCAATCCTTCTGTAAACGTGTACAGTTGGTCATTTCTTTATTTATTCTACTTATAAGTTCTTATTTCTTCCGTTATGATGGTAGGCATGATGTTTTAATGCATTTTGTCCGATGACCTCATTATATTGACGCGTGAATCGCACCACACCCGGAGCGGTACTGCTCTGATGAGTTAGCCTTTTCTTATAGTATGTTCAGAATTCCGCTTCAACTTTTTTGGCCCCTTCAATTGCGATGGACTTGAGAGTCGCTTCAAAGACTGTTCCACAGTGAAATAGACAACATCATCTCCATTCGAATTTTTCTAGGGTTTCTGCTTTGATGAACTGTTCTGCTGTGAACTGTTTTGATCGAGCTCTTTGGCTATTGATGACAACATTAGGCGGAAAATAATCCAGTCTCCTTTCTGTGGCCTAATGGTGGGAATTTCTCGATATTTTCAGTGCACTTTCTCTGCACTGCCTGCACACGAGCATTCATAATGATCATACATACCTGTACAAGGATGAGAAAAGTCGCAAATGATGAGATTTGGCTCCGAAGAAGGAACTTCATCTCTGAATTGATGAGTGCTTCCGGGAATCTAAATGTTCATTGTAGATTCTCAAAGAAAAATAGCCTGCGTAAAGATTTGTAGTGTACAGGGTGGGCCAAAGTTAGATTACAGCGCGCCCTGACGCTCATAACGAATTTTTTCTGAGGTCATAGCAATTCGTTCGCTTTCTTCCATATGGTAGATTACATTATTACCTTCCTGATGATACTGAACTTTTTGAAAATAATGTAAGCGTAATTAAGCGTAAGCACTGACTTGTACATCGGCCGGCCACCGCAAGTCATTGTAAAGGCCACATACGCACTCATTACGCCACTACGATTCTGAATGGAAGTCGAGTGCGGGGGCGCATCCCTCAGACGGGATTGATTAACGCCAAAAACTTTATCCTTTTACTTTAATTACCCCGTGAATAGATCGTCACTTTGAATTTACAAGCAGTTTTGGCACGGTGCATCTACAGACGATCAGCGAAACAAGGCAGGGGGTACATTCGATTATAAGACGCTTTCGAGAATTAGGAACAGTCGCAGATAGTAGTGGTAATCCTGGGAGGCCTGCGGCTATATTAAGTGGGAGTTTTAATGAAGCAGGGCGAAGGTCTGCGTAGAAGCGAAGTTCATTCTGAGCCCAAAATGACTAAATGAATGGATATCTCATAAAGTTTCCTGCGCGAAATCGTGAAGCATCATACGCACGACATGGCCTTTATACGATCAGAGAGTGATTTCCCCAGCGAGCAGACTAAAAAGAAGAGAAATTTTGGCTCACCAAAGCTGCTCCGCCGCATACAAAACATTGTCGTACGGGATTCCTGTTCACCGGCGAAAACATATCCGCAGTGAAAAAGGTGCTCAATAAGCATGGCNACAAAATTTGTATAAAGCTGAAAGAAAAGGAAGTGATGCAGCGCTAGGCTCGCTTACTTTCTGCGATATCCTTTGCGAGCGTCACCGCCGAGGCAAAAGCACCGATTATTTTTGTAAAATAAGGAGTAAAAGTTGATTTGGAGACCTGGTCGATCTCTTCGTGCGCAATAGGACAATTTGGTGATCCAAACCGAACATATTGTCAAGATGATGCTCCTGACTGCAGATCAGAAATTGTCTAGAAATTCCGCAAAAGCGGTTCCCTGACTTCATAACCCTCGATCAGTGGCCACTCTGGAGCCCTGACCTGAATCCCATGGATGTCTCAGTGTGGTCAGCCTTCGAGATGAGAGCATCCGTTGCCCCAAACAAGAAGTGAAGTAATCTCGAAAATGCCTTGCAAAAAGCTGGGATCAACTCGATGACCTTAGCTGCGTGCCACGCTAATGTTGTCCATCATCGTCTCTGGGGTTGGGTGAAAGCAGAAAGCAACAGATCCCAGTCTCAATGTACCATTTTGATAAAAGATTAGTGATAGACGGTTTTATGAAACTGATTTGCTTTTTCAGCTTTCTATTCGTTTTCGGGGATGCGATGTGTAATCAGAATTTCGGCCCACCCTGTACTATCATCCTCTACCATGAAAATGATAAAAAAGAACTGTGGATGTTTATAGGGCTATCAGGGAACAAGTCAACGGTAATTATTTTATCGGATAATCCTCTTACTGTCTCGTGAAACTGAGTTATCTATTTTTTCATTTGTTGCCCTCGAATGGCAAGCTATAACATAACAACGCTGTAGACTATTTGATATTTGCAGTGATTAAAGAAAATTATGATAGATGAAGTAATAATGAGGGCACAAGTCCTGAAGAACGGCTTTTGCGGGGTTCATCGAAAAACTTGCAGTGAAATTCACTCTGAGTTGTCATATCTATCAGTTTGCTCTTTGGAACAGTCATATATGTGTTCGACATCTTACACAGGAGAAGCGCAAAAGGCACACGATACAATACCTAATAAACTTACCTCACAGCCTCCTTCACGTAGAGTTGCTTTAGCAATAGTATTTAAGGCGGAGTCGGGGTTTTGATGGTGAGTGGCAAACCTCTTAAATGGAGGCAGTCCTTGCCATTACAGTACGATTCTAACTTCTGCCTGTTTAGTTTTGCTTGACTAATAGAGAGAAGTTGCTAGGAAGCCGGAGATGAACACGAACATTAATAGTCGGTGAAATTGAGGTACTGTAGGTTCCCGTGGAAACACGAAGACTGATAAACAAGGGGAGATGATTAATGTGGCAATCCTTATGGAGGGGAGCATTACGATTTTTTTGACTGGAGCTCCAGTGAGCTACAGCCAAAGGTAGTCCGAAACAAACATATGACTGCCACCTCAATTTCCCGCTAAAATCATGCAAGGAGTCATTAGCGTCTAATAAAAAGGGGAATGATTTTGCAGGCGTTGTTGCCTCGTCATCAATGGTTTCTCAATTTCTATCGAAATTTTAATTTAATGTTTGCAACTTTATAACATGGAGCGCAAATTTTTAGATGGATTCAGGATACGCAGTTATCCTGCCGCAGTGAGAGCAACTGAGATTGGAGGCTTTGATTTGGGTGATGGGTTCTCGATTTATTGATTTAGAAATGGCCTCCATAGTCTTCTTTCATGAAACCCGGACACTTGCTTTCTTATGAATATTCAATGCTTCTTAGGTTTTCATTGGTGGATTTTTTACGCTAGTGGTTTCGACAAATTCGTCGTTTTGGATGCCTTCAGCATTCCAAAACATAGGATGCTACCTATCACGCTTGCAGCATTCCAAATCTCAAGTAATAAATGCAGTCAGGTCGACAACTTCAAACTTTGCTAGGGTCTCAACAAGCAGATCACGTCACCAACGTCGACGGGTTGGTCAATTTGTTGAAATATTAGATGAAATGAATGTTTCACCGTTAAAAACTCTTTGGCGCAGAATCATCAGGAACTTATTATTTTATATTTTTCTTTTGTCGTTTTTGCTTCAATCTATTTCGTTTTTGACCTTTGCCTGCTCAAATATGAAAGTACAACAGCTTAAACGTNCTTCTTAGGTTTTCATTGGTGGAGCATTTTTTACGCTAGTGGTTTCGACAAATTCGTCGTTTTGGATGCCTTCAGCATTCCAAAACATAGGATGCTACCTATTACGCTTGGAGCATTCCAAATCTCAAGTAATAAATGCAGTCAGGTCGACTACTTCAAACTTTGCTAGGGTCTCAACAAGCCAGTCACGTCAATTCCACCAAGATTGAGGGGATGGTCAATTTGTGGAAACAGTAGATGAAATGAGTGTTTCACCGTTTAGACTTTTTGGCACACGAATCATCAGGAACTTATTGATTTATATTTTCTTTCGTCGTTTCTGCTTCAATCTACTTCATTTTTGACCTTTGCCTGCTCAAATATGAAAGTACAACGGCCCAAACGTAATAAAACGATGAAGTGTGCCTCCCTGACCTCTAAACTGTGCTGCAAAGCATTGTGAAATATTATCTACAGAGAAGGCCATGCTCACTCGAATGTCATCGTCGGTGATTTTAGCGTTAAGCTGGGCCCCGGAAGAATGGCTGAATAGCTTTAAAACGGAACGGAATAAAATTAGCAGGATGGAAGTCTGTACGAATTAACATATCGACCCACATCAGCCACAGTAAATCGCTGTTCCAGAAGCCCTCTCATACTCGATCAACTTTGGAACCTCCTGGTGTATAATTTCATATTGGAACAAATCTCATATTTGTACTCATCTCCAAACAAAGAATTTGAGTAGCAGTTGATCTGAACTTTCTCATAACAAGGATAAAAGTTTCCAGTGAGTTCCTACAGCAAGTCCACTTAGAACAGCTAGAGGCCGTGGATGTTTCTTATTTGTTGAGGGACATGACTGAAGGAACAATTTCTTAAAGGGAAGCATCGATATATCTTTCAGTCACTGTTCAAGTTCACCGCAGCCAAAGATAGTTAGGATGAAAACTGTGATTGCAAGTCTACATCCGCGCAGAGATCAGGTTTTTCAATAACAGTATGTTCGCATCCCGCAAATTACGAAAATATGAGCACAAAAGGCTAAAGGGCGAGATGAGGAGTATTGTGATTAATGGTAAGTCTCTCCGAATGAAGATGATTTTAGTGTGTTATTTCAACTTTGAATCTCTGTAACTTTGCGCACGTGGATTTTGCCTCATGACGCGAGGTGGTTACCAAGATTTCAGTGATGGACGACCATCACCGAAAGGGGCCATAACTGGTGAAAAATTGAAGATTATGAGGTTTCCTGGTTACGAGAAGAGGGTAATCGAGAAGGCATGATTAATGGGACCAGTCAAAAATTAACTACCGCAGTTGAACATAGTCAGGAGTAATATTAAGATTGCATTCCTGGAACCCTATTGAGATCATGTTAGCTCATGATTCATGAAACTCGATCAGAAAGCAGCAGTTCCACTCAAATGAAATCGCTGTGATTTTTGTCTTGGAGTATTAATGGTTTCTCTGTTTTTGTTACAATTTGTTCTACGTGTTTAGCAACCAAGACGACGAACAGAATTATGGGATGGGTCGAGAAAGGGCAGCTGTTACTGCAGCGGAAAAAGGAAACCGGGGAAATGTGATTATTTCGATGTTCTTTGTTTTCAACTTTTTATTTTTATTATTTTGCTTTATTTCTTGACTACTAAGTTTTTCATCACACGAAAATGGTTTTGCGAGATTGCAGCGACTAAAAAGCCTTCAAAAGATTCTGTTAACCGAACAAACCTACGACTTTGGGTGGCGGCAAATATTAAATGAATCCTGACTGAACACTGGGGAGCACTAAGTAACGGCTTTAAGATTAATATAAATTCGCTGAAATTTGAAATTGAAAAACGGAAGGTATGAGAGTGGCAAGAGCGGAACAAGCGGTTTTGAATTGTGAAGGTAGGTCTTTAGGACAAGTTGTGGATATCCCCTTCGAATCATAAGGAACGGCTGGACATGACAGCCGGAGTTGTTCATTCAATATCGTACCTTCAGTGCAAGAAGAATAATCGAGGAAACGGGCAACCTTCCTCGCATCAGGATGAAGGATCATCAAATGGCATGCAAAAGTCAAGAGTCGCTTCTTCTCAAGGAGAGGAGTCCATAGTGTACGATTTCATGGGAGCATGAGGTTCGACGTCCACGAATTTTCCGTGAATCTGATATTGCGGCGCAACGATTTGAGAGGCCTTTTGGATCATGGCTAAGGCCTCTAAAATCAACCGAAGGCAAGAAAGTTGTGGCCGTTAGCACACAGCTGACGTTCTTTGCCGTACCTTCCGGCTTTTGGCCTAGACTGTCGATTCCCCAGGAGATCCTCTCGGCAGGCAGGATCGAGGCTTATACAAATGGATGAGGTGATAGGGTAAGGATCAGCCCCGCTCTCGACCTTGACCTGCTTCTGTGAAAGCTTGATCTAATTGGCCAGCCCTGACGGCCTCTAAGCAAACCCGACTCTATCTAAACCGCAGTTCCTCCAGCTCGGAGTGATGGTAGCCCGCACTGGTCGACTACAGCTTAGTTCACAAAACTTCTGTCTTCGTAATAGTAAGCCACGCTTCCTTTGAACTACCTGTGAAAGTTGCAATAGTGCTCGATGGGATGATTTCTTATTGGCTTTTGCCTTTTGCGGCTCCAAAAAGCTCAAAAAGCGAACGGAATGAAGTGTTGTTAAATCTCAGTCTGCGCAGCTAAGACTTGACAGCTGGCGCGTTGTTCATCATACACAGTAGCGCTCAAAAGTCTTCGGCCAAACGCCCTACGCTTTTTCTTTGTACTTTTTTCTTGGTGGATTAAATCGTGCAACTTTCAATATGTTCAACTAATCAACTAAAGCATATTGCAAAGTATCCAACACTATTTGACTGCAAAACCGCAATATCCACATAACTGAGAGCAAGATGTTTTTGCGGTAGCGGACTTCGCTGAATGCAAAGCTAGTGACGTCTACATAATTATTCGCACCTTATGTGCGTTTTTCTCATCTACTTGTTCGGCATCAATGCTCGCACACTTTAGACATAACAAAAAGGAAAGAATTTCGAGGAGGTCCACTATTCGTAGCAGTTCATTTTGAGTTCATGCACTTTGGATATCTGGAATTGATCAGAATGCAGGTCAAGTATGGAAAATAATCGCAATATACCCATGCTACACATATCGAAATTTCGGATGACTACATCCGGTTTAAATATAGTTATGACTGAAAAGTATGGCTAAAAAAGCATTAGGCGGAAGACTTTTGAGCGCTACTGTATGTCCATTCCTGCAGTGCCAGAGGCTAACATTCGCAAGGTCAGAAGGTAGCTTTGGCAACTCCAGGGCTCCACACCAAGCTATATGTTTGTTTTGTTTTACGAGCGTTTGCCTGAATGCTTTCTTTTTGTCGCTGATGCGCGCAGAGTTCCTGCGAAGAGACGTGTGGGTGATTCCGTGATTTCTCATATAGTTCCTCTGCTGAAGAGAATAGTTGAATTCGGGACCCATCTCATATACGGGATTGACTGACGCCCGAGACTTGTTAATTTGTTCCATTCGCAAGTTTTCGGGGGAGTCGTGGATATGAAGACCCTTCTTATTGCTCGACTATCTCTTACGCTCTATGAATCTAATTGGAAGTAAGGCTGTCAAAGAACACTCCTGTGTAGAGGGTCATGGAGGTGTTGGAGGAAAATATTGGTCTTGTTATTACTCTAGGCTTACGACTCAAATGTGAAGCGGAGCCGACGAAGGTAGTTCGTAGGCAGTGCATGCAAAACTTACGAGTCAGTAGTATGTCAGTTTATATTCGAGTTGAGCGGGAATACCATTCATTGGAAATATGGAATGATGAAATGGCGACAAATTAACTGATTTTTTTGTTCTTTCCTGCCTAGGCTCAAATTCAACAGAATATATATACATATATAAAAAAGATATATAAAACAGGAAAAAACAAATTTGATTCATGATGTACTTCAGAGCAGGAGGGAAAGTAATCAGGCTTCCATATCTCAACAAATTATTATTGGCTTGAATTATTGCACGAGTCTCGAATCTTAGGGATTCCCGCAAATAAACTCCCGGGAGAGGCGCGTATTGTCGAAAAGAAAGAATAGCGACGAATGATGTTCATCTCCCACTACCCTGTCATCAGATTTTTTTCAGGAAGACAATATAGAAGCTGTAGAAACTCGCCCTGGAACCAAGTCTATAATTTGGGCAATGGGGTACTTGACAATATACAAATTCACAGCACAGATTATTGATAAAGCAAACATGCACGAGTGCACGAATAATATATTATAAAAACAAATCATCGGTTGGCGATGCAGTTCAGGTATTCAAGGATATGGGTAATGCGGACGCGAATCACCACCAAATCGAACCTTGACTCTCATACTTATTTGGAAATTGATTCTTTTTCATATTTCTGACGGCATGTCGATTGACGTACTAAACACTAAACAATAAGCAATACTAATGATTTACTCAAAGTGTACAGACTCAAGAGAAATAACGTCGACCATTCATACAAAAGAAGACGAGTTGCTGGTGCATTAGTAACCTTGACAAATTACACAAACAAAGAGTTTACTACATTCACATGTTTTAGGAATGATCAACACGAAAAAAGAAATCTTTCTTCTGTGCAAACAGTTGGCGAAACCACCGTTAGGCTCACTGTCAAATCCTTGGAAAGAGGTGTTTGAGTAAAGAGGACGTCGTTCCTTCTTGAATATTTCATACAATCCTTCAATGTATATGGATGTGAATCTGAAACACCATCCTCGTTTTGGTTCTTTCGCCTATCTGGTGACTCTATTTTGCAATCCAGGGAAATTCGTGCAAGCATATCTAGTAACATCTTGCATCTTGCAGCTTCTCCTCCATTTATCACTTCAACAAGTTTGTATCAGGCTGTTTAACACTTTGTGCTCCTTTCTACATAAAGAGGGCCGAACGGATATGCCCAGCCTGTTCGCTTTCGTCTTTGGAGCAGAATTCACGTAGGAAGGGGAGTGCGTAGCTGTCCTTGGGGAATCGGAAATTTGTAGTCTCTTGTTGTGAACTTTTGAATTTATTGGGAAAAGGAGTTTAAGTAAGGAGGCTGTCTATTTTGCTTGTATACTCTCGTAAGCTTTACTTACGTAGCAGAATGTCGATCGAAGCTGCTGAATGTTCTCCCCCGTGGATTAGCATCGAGATACAACAAGAACAATCCTGCTGCCTTTTCAGAGATAACCACAATTTGGATTCCGAAGGGTAACGGTCAGAATAAGTTTGCAACCATCACAAATTGATCCCCTCACATTCTCTTCAAAAGATAGTTCGAGAGTCTCCAGGTCCATCTCTTATGCACATTCTCTCAGCTTTGAGCAGGAAATAATTTGCTCACTTGAGGCCTATAGAAATTAGAAATACCGCATATCGAGCTTTAGCTCAACATGCGGTTTTTCTGATTTCTGTGAGCCTTAAGTGAGCAAGTTATTTATTTCTGTTGTTTATTAACTCCAAACGGAAGAGAAATTAAACATTGAACACAACACGCTTTCATACATAAGCTCGCGCTTTTCCGCGTCTTCGGGCTAGAAACCATTCCGCTCATAGTATTCGCACTTCCTAGTTGCTATTGCCAAGTTCCATCATTTTGCATTATATATTCTCTGCTGCTGTCCGTTGAACATTGAAATCTTACATACTCTCAGCGTGAACTTTTATGACTGGTTCCTGAGCTCTTTGCATGGATCTCTTCCAGTTTACTTTCTGTAATGACTCTTGACTTCGAATTGTAAATTGGTTCCAGATTGTGAAATCATTCAGTGAACCACCTCATCCAGGTCAACCAGCGTTTCTCGAGCAATTTTTTACTACGTGGTGAATTGAGATTTGTTAAGCTATGATCCAATGCTATCTTTCTATGACGAAAAGAAAACACTATTAAATTAACAGTGTTCCGTAGCAGTGCCTCAAGAGTGCAATTGCTTCAAGCAAATCTTCAATGTTTTCAAACCATTTCATGCAGTGTTGATGCTGAAGGAAATATCACTGCTTGCTCAAGGCTTTTATGCTATTGTTTTCATTCACTCCTACATTTGATCCCAATGATCCCCCTTTTTTTGCAATAAAAAACTTTTTGAACGGCAACGTATGAACAAATGCACAGAGAAGCAAAACGAGTTTATTCGGCAAACGAAAGTAGTAGAAGCAAGGAAGGCCACAGTAGAATAAGAGTGCTATTCTCATGCTGGATACACGCTCTCTGCCAGTGGGCAGCTATCGTTAAATACATCTCTTTTCAAGTTGTAAAATTCATAACCGGGAGTATCGCGAGCATATGTTGCTTCTTCCGATGTCTTGTAAAAAGAGCAATGCTGAAAGCGGTGATTTAGCCCAGACATTTGAAAAGTCAAAATAATTAAAGCATTAGCTTCAGAGCCTTACTGTTTCTGAGAAATGGTTCAACAATACACATCGTTCACTATAGTGTAACGTTATGGTACAATGGCTATGCTGTGATCGAGTTTACACCTATCAGACACTTGCTGAAGCTGCCTTCCGTGGTTCCACAGCAGTTTCAGAAGTATGTATCGCCATGGACACGTCACCTGAGAGACTTTTGGGGTGCGACTCAAAGGAACTTGGTAAAATGGTGAGGGGGGAGGGGAGAGAATAGTTACCTTTCAACATATTTCCTCACTTTAACATGCTGCACTTCATTTTGAGCCAGAAAACTTTCACTCATCTCGTGCAGATGTTGATACTGAGAAATCCTTGCTGCTTATGTTTTAGTACAAGAGGTTCTAGAGAAAACGTTTTTGTAACTAGCTCTCTTTATCAAATGAAAGTATATAACATCCTCACTTGTTCGCCGTAAAAACTCAGGTAGCTGGAGCGGAGGTACGAATCATTTCGAAAAGCAAGTTACTATCCACCAAATAATGTGTTAAAAGATTTTATAAAAATACACAGGTAGTTGCTAAGGTAGAGCAATATTTTCCAATTAGCTGCATGCCTGCCCGTTGACAAACGCTCTATGTATATAATTTCCTCGCTGCATAATTGGGAAAACTTGCCTCTGTTCCTGCCTTTCTTATGATGCCGACTTGAACGCACGCTGGGATTTCCTCAACGCACTTCTTCAGACAGGCGCCAGTACTGCTCAAATTCTCCTTCTTTATGAGAGAGAGATAAAAATAATATGGTTCCGTATGAAAGGGAGCTTGCTCGAATGTGCAGAAACGCATCTGATCCACCTAAAAGGGATCAATTCTGAGGTATTTTAACAGCGTTTTGTAACATTAAAAGCGATTTGATTAAATCACGACCTTCGGTCGTAGACGGAGATGAGAGATTGATGTGGAGTAGTACTCGCTGCTGATCAAAATTTTGTATCGAAATCAAAAGCATCTCAACAAATGGGATGAGCAAATTCCGAATACTCTACCATCGTTTACAGCACTCGAATCGACGTACGATTAGCATTCGGTAATTATATTAATAATATAAAAAAAGACCCAGGTGAATGTGGTAATCACAGTAATTAGCGCTCATTCTGAAGTACAAGGGACAATGATAGTTAGATCGGAAAGTTAAAAAAGTATAAAACTGCTGCATTTTTGAACTTCACGCACCGGCCCCTCTCTTCTGTTTGCCATGTGAGTAAGATGTGCCGAGTTGATGTTCACTAAGGGGCCCTCCTTCCTCCCCCTCCCTGCTGGAGTCAACATGACGATCCAGTCACATTGTATCCCTTGGCCTTCAATAGCCAGTGAACCTATAGCATTACGCTCGCTCTGGAAAAATTTCGCACCGTATGATTCGAATACTTGCCCTTCTGGATAACGGAATAACTACTTGAGCTCGTTCCTAGACTTCACGTGCCATCAGAAACCATAAATTTTCTGTCTGTCACTACTATCTTCATTTGTCACCATTGTATTATTTGCCACTATTAACATTCATCTGTCTTCCGTTTGTGATTTGCTCAAGCGAACACCAATAACGTCTCCACTCGATCTTGTTGAAAGCCAGAATGATCTACCTGACCGTCTTCACTCGAGGAACCCGAGGCATCGCATTCTTTCCTTAAGGCTTTTGCGAAGGAGATTGACCATCGTGTGGCTGCTGTCCCAGCGTTCGTTCGGCATCTCGAGAGGTTCATCCAGTAACAGCCGTGGTCCAACAGTCATCACAAATCCGCATAACGCACTGGTCCACCTGATCTTCGATTACATGGCGTAAGGAACAGCGTCCCTGATCCTCGTACTTTGACAGAGCTCAGAACTCCGGATTCGCTCTTGCACCGTGTGTAGGGTAAATCCGAGCACCTAACTTTCCCCTGCGCGTATGACGCTGACTGCATGCTGTCCTACTTTCGTAAAGTCCAATTCGCCGAGGCGTATTCAAAGCAGGAAGGGCAACGATGTCGAAAAGGTGAGCGCGGAGCGGGATGAAAAGGAGCACCAAGTACCGTTCCGTTTCTCATTGTTATTGTCCTGAACATCGTCTTTGCTAGGTTCACGCAGCCCCCCAGACACTGTTAAATTGAAGCAGCATTCGTATCGTCTGCTCAGTGTTCGGTGTTATGAATTCTGTGACTGCTGCAGCTTACGGATGATATAAGTAGCGGCAGTCGAACACTACTCTTGGGTCTTCCCTTCACAAACGACGCGAAATGTTTTCAAAAGCGGCACTGTAAAGATGAAGCGAATGGCAGCGACCTGCTCAAAACCTCTTTTCACTTTGACACCGGAATCCTTGTCCTCTTCTTCTTCTCCCTTGCGTTAATCCCTCGCCGTCGCAGGTCCGCTATTCTTGTCAACCGTCTCCATTTCTGTCGATCCACCGCATCTTCTGCCGTTATTTTAGCTTCGGCGAGGTCCTTCTTGATTACGTCTAGCTATCTCTTCTTTGGGGCCCCTGGCTCTTCATTTCTGATGCGATCCAGTCGGGTCCAACTCCCACCGGCCAACACTCGCTGCCGTAAAGCATCGTGAGTTTCAGCACTGTGCGATACACCTTTCCTTTGATAGTTTTGGAGCACCGACGGTCGCAGAGGGTACAGGAGGACTCCCTCCAATTCATCCATGCCGCCTTCCTTCGGGCTTTTACAGCCTGGTCCACGCTACCATCAGCGACTAGATCGCTCCCAGGTATCGGAAGTCCTGTATCATTCTGAAGTCTTCCCCGTAACCGTCGATGATTGGCTTCGTGGCCTCCTCGGAGCTCAGGAAATTGGTCTTCCTCACGTTCAGCCGGAGTCCATTTTCCACGTGCACTTTCTGTCATTTCTGGAGCTCGTCCTGGAGTTCTTCCTTGCTCTTCGCCATCGGAGCGATGTCATCGGCGTAGAGGATAATCTTAAGTGGCCCATCTATGAGTCTTCTGTGACGACGTCCTTCGTGAGAAGGAAGAGGAACTGGCTCAGAGCTGATATCTGGTGGACCCCAACGGTGACATCTATTGCTCCGGTTTTTCCGTGTAGGGTGCGTATTGTTGTCGTGGAACCATAATACATGTTCTTGACCAAAGAAGTCATAAGTTCGGGAACGTTTCGTTTTCGGAGCGCTCTCCAGAGTACTTGTCGCTGGAAACGGTCAAATGCCTTCTCCAAATCGAGGAAGGTTAGATAGCAGGGTCTACGCTTTTCTCTATAGTTTTCCATAACTTGCCTGGCTATGAGGATGACATCCGTTGTAGATCTTTCAGGCATGAAGCCGAACTGCTCCTGTGAGTTCGGGACCAAATCTCTCAATATTGAGTCGACCAGCCGCTCGTACAGTTTCATCGCATGAGCTATCAACTTGATCCCCCGGTAGTTGGAACACTCCATCGCGTCACCCTTTTGTATGTAGATGGGACGATAGTACTGCTCTCTACGCCTGGGATTCGTCCTTCAGTGGTCACTGTGTTCAAAAACCGGGCGAGCCACCTTACAATATGCTCTCCGAGCGACTTCCATGACTCGATTGGTAACCCACCCGGACCAGTTGCCTTTCCAACCCCCATCTTTCTCATTGTTCTACGCGCCTTATACCTCTGTCCTAAATTCGATGGGGCCAGCCGTTGCCTCCTTGAGAGCTCTCCATGCGGGGGAGTCTTTCGTTCATGAGCCTATCGAAGTATTCCTTCCACCTACGCCTGACCTCACCAGGCTTCCTTAGAGTGGCATCCTCGCTGTTCCTAACGGACTTCACTACCCTGGTGCCTTGAGTAGCCCGGTGACGCGCTCCCGCCAGCCGCAAGGGGAACTTTTCTCCCTCTCGTCCCTGGAGTCTCTCATACAAAGCATCCATACCCGTATGCTTTGCCTTCGCTACAGCAGCCTTGGCGACCCTATTGGAATCTGTTGAGCACGTCATCAACTATTACGCTCAAGTCATCGTTACACTGCACAAACTAAATCAGCAGCTTCATTGAGCACTGTCCGGCTGAAGTTGAACTTGATATAGAGAAGAGTCAAGAATCTTCAGAGCTGTTTTGTATGGGCGCCAAAACAGGAAATGTATCGAAAGCAGTGGGTCTTGGCTTCGAAAAATTTGATCTTGCTTCGGGTTGAAAAACGTGGTGCTTAATAGCATGAGTTGTGCTGTTCGTTGGAGGTGGTTAAGGGCTAGTTAGCTATCGCACCCACCTTATCCGGAGATCGAGCTCTAGATTGACAATAACCTAGACAAAGCAAAACCCTCCATCACTAAGCGTCGATTGAGTGGTACCAAATTGAATGGTCTGAAAAAATGGAACTACTGATTTGTACAGTCGTTGGCCACCGTAACACAGTGTATAGTTCACATACGCATTCGAATGTCGTTACCGTTCCTATCCCGGAAGGAAAAGACCATTGGGCGGCAGTGCTCTGATGAGTTAGCCTTCTCTTATAATATGTTCAGAACTCCGCTTCAACTTTTTTGGCCCCTTCAATTGCCACGGATTTGAGAGTCACCTCGAAGACTGCTCCACAATGAAATGGATAACATCACCTCTATTCAAAATTTTCTGGGGTTTTTGCTCTGGTAAACTGTTCTGCTGTAATCTATTTTGATCGAGCTCTTTAGCTATTGATAGCAACATTAGGCTGAGATCAGTAAACATTTTCCATTCAGCGTGCTCGCATATACTGTGAATACACCAGCATCCTTCTATGGCTTAAGAGTGGAAACTTCTCGATATTTTCAGTGCCTTTTCTCTGCACTGCGTGCACACGAGCATATTCATAATGATCATACATACCTGTAAAAGGATGAGAAAAGTCGCAAGTGGTGAGACTAGGCTTTGACGAAGGAACGTCATCTCAAAGGTGATGAGCACTTCCAGAAATCTGAATGTTCACTGTAGGTTTCTAAAGATGAATCGTTTATGCAGAGGTTTCTAGTGTACTATCAGCCTCTACCAAGTAAATGATAAAAAATATTTGTGGGTAATTACAAGGCTGATGAGCAGGAATCAAGACAACGGTAATTGCGTCATCGGATAGCCCTTCACCCTCCCGTGAAACTGAATTATTTACTCATTCATTTGATGCCCTCGAATGGCGATCTACAACATAACACAGTTGCAGGGTATTTGATTGTTGCAATATTTTTAAAAAACTGTAATAGATGGAGTAATAGTGAGGCAAAAGTCCCGAGGAATGGCGTGGTTCATCGAGAAACTTGCAGAGTAATCCAGTTAACAGTCTGAGTTAACATATCTATCACTTTGCCTTCTTCGGAGCCTACAGAGGGGATGCGCGAAAGTTATGCACTGCAGCATATTATAAACTTACCTCACAGCCTTCTTCCACAGAAGCTGCTTTATGAAGTGATGTTTGAGGCGGGGTCGGGGTTTCGATGGTGAGTAGCAAATGGAGGCGGTCCTTGCCATTACAGTATACTTCTACTTTTGCTGGTTTAGTTGTGCTTGCCTAATAGAGAGAAATTGCTAGAAAGTCGGTGATGGACATCAACTTTAACTGAGAGCTAATTTAGGTATTGTAGTTTTCCGTGGTAATGGGAAGACTGATAATCGAAGAGAGATGATCAATTATTGAGGTGTTTTACAAAAGAAAGCAATGAGATCTTGTTTAGCTGAAGCTCCAGTAAACCATGGTCAGCGATCATGTGACTGCTTCCTCAGTTACTCATTAGAATCATGGCGCTTATTAAATGGCAACATTTCCAAATAAATAATTAATTAAGATGTTGCTTCGTCTGTTTACACAGTTCTTGTTGAATTTTTCTCCTCGTTGATTGCAACTACATAACATGAAGTGCCCAATTTTAGGATGCATGCGGGATAAGGGTTGTATATACTACGCTTAACTCTTCTTATGCTACTGAAGTCATGCCGAGAACCTCCAAACTTTTTATACTTCTATCAAGCCAATCACGTTTATACTTCCATCAATCACCCATCAGCCATCACCTATTCCACCTAGGTCGAAAGGCTGTGCAAACTGTTGGAATTACAGATAAGTTGAATGTTCCACAAGAAGCACAGAAGCATTAGAAACCTATTACTCAAAATTTTCAAGTTATCGTTTTGTTATCTTTTATTTTATTTTTGACTTTTGACTATACAATTATAAAAGCACAACAGCCTAAGACCTGATCAAGCAATGAAAAGCACTGGAAATTGGGATAATTTTAATAATAAAAAATGTTGTCAAGTAACAAAATAGCAAGTTATTTCAATTTCATACTTGGTTATTTTATTAATTTATTATTTTCATACGACTAAACGACATGCCAACTCAAACGTGGGCANAGTAAATTCACGAAAACATAGCCGGAAAAAGAAGAGGTGAAAGGAAACCTTCAGTGAAATAGACCTGCACTTAATGTCCTACAGATCTATTTTACTGAAGGCTTCCTTCCACTGCAGGATTTCTACATAGCCAGATGGTGAGAGGCTATTTGGGTTCGCCTTAAATGAATATGGTCCTTATCCATATACAGGGATAACCTGCTTAGCAGTCTTACCAGCCCAATGTCAAAACCTAACATGGTACGCGTGTGTTCAAAAAGGCATATAAATGGATTTCAGATCCCTGAACTCCCAATAATACAGCGTTGGGTAAGACCGTTCGTGAAAGGCCGACTTGAAACCTGCAATAGCAGAGGCTACCGTGGTAAAGGTGAGGGGGGATCTGGTTAGCACGCGCTTGGCTGCGAGCATCGTACGAAAGCTTGACAGTCTGAATCGAAGATTTACAAGTGGAAAGGTGAAGCTCAACGCAAGCTCTGTAAATCCTTGCTGTCTTCGTACCATGAAGAGAAGGTATAAGTGTTTTAATGGACCTGGAAGAGATCCACAGAAGAGACCATATTTCCTTAAAAGTTGTTGTCAGTGAGTTTGACATCAAGATCGGTCCCGTAATAACGACTGAGTGGCCTCGAATCCGGACGGAATAAAATTAGGAGAGTAAATTTTTTCTGTTAAGTTAATCAATCTTGCTGAAGGATGTGCCCTCCCATTCGACTCTTACTCAGAATCGTAGTGAGTATTGAGAGCGAATGTGGCCCTTAAAATGGCCCGCAGTGCCCATCCAATGTGAGAGTCATTGCTTTTATCTTCCCAGACCAGTCTGGTACCAATACCGGAGGGGATAAGGTCTGATTAGCCTAAGCGGATGCCGATCCGGATTTGATCCCGTGACCATCTGTGGTAAATAGTGCTCTACTTGCCTCTACTTCACCTCCGCCTCCTCGGAATAAAATCACTAGGGCGAAAGGCTGTACGAGTCTATTATGACGACCCACACCATACAACGGTGATTCGTAATCCCAGATGCCCTCCCAATTGCTACGGGATAGGGAGCCGCCTGGTGGACAGACCAATAATGACATGGATCACAGATTCGACTTCATCTTCAATCGGAGAATTCGCATGGCTGTTGTTCTGAAGTTTGACACGGCGGTGAAGATCACCATTCTCCACAGGAACCAAATAAAAAAGTTTGAGGTCTGCTGGTTGTACGAAGAGCGGTAATTTTGGGGCATGGCTCATGAGTCAATTTTCTGAAGAGAAGCACCGAGATTTCTCATAGTCAGAGTTTAGATTCACCACCGTCGAAGATGTCAAGACAAAAGCTCAGCAGTGCACGATCTCGAAAACTTACCTTTGCACCCTCTTTCATGTGAAAATCGCCTCATGGATTGGCGGAAAAGCGAGAAAAAGAGCATTTGTGGTTAATGGCAAGTCTCTTCGAAGTAAGATGATTTTCGCGTTTTCAATTTAATTCGAATCTGTTTCCTCGCACACGTGGATTTTGCCTCTTGACGCAAAGTGGTTACTAGGATCTCAGTGATGAATGGCCATCAGTTCTAATTGAGAACAAATTGGAGTTACCAAGTTTCCCTGGTTACGAAAAGAGAGAACGGGAAGGTACGATTATTGGGAATAATTCCTGAAGGGAAGCATCGAGATCTCTACATTCAAGGCTCATATTGACCACAATCGAAGATAGGCAGGAGCGATCATAGATTGCATTCTTGAATCCCTGTTGAGATCATGCTAAACCTTCGTGGTGCTCGCTTAAAAGGTAGTGCTATATCCGAATGAAATCGTGATTTTTGCCATTAAACATATGAATGGTTCCTCAGTTTTCCTTGAAATTTCTTCGATGGACATTGAACAATGAAGAGCATGAGTAATGGCTCTGGAATTGAAGCAGTCTTTCGTTCTATAATACTTACTGGCTTCGGCTATATGAGCTTTTCGGATCTTAGCGATCCTTATGGGGGCCATTGATAATCCCCATTCCAGCAGTGAATGTGGAAATTCGATTTTGATAGCAGCCTTTAAAGCACCGATAGCCATCGATGAATAGCAACACTACAAATGCTACACCGCGAAAAGATTAGCTCGGGCTGAGTCAATGAACACCTTTAAAACAAATTACAGCGATTTTCGAGAGTGCACTACAGTATTATATTATATGGCCCAATTCCTAACCGACTAGTCATTGGCCGCGACTGTAATTAAAAGACAGTATTCAAGATCCCAGTTGATGGGGCGTATGGGAAATCATCAACTAATTTCTCACGGTTTGNCGATGAATAGCAACACTACAAATGCTACACCGCGAAAAGATTAGCTCGGGCTGAGTCAATGAACACCTTTAAAACAAATTGCAGCGACTTTCGGGAGTACACTACAGTATTATATTATATGGCCCAATTCCTAACTGACTGGTCATTGGGCACGACTGTAATTGAAAGGCAGTATTTGAGATCCCAGTTCATGGGGCGTTATTCCGGGAAACCATCAACTGATTTCTCACGGTTTGCGAAATTTAGGAGCATGTGAATTCATCGAATTACAGCTGGAAAATAGCTAAATCTCTGGTAGTAGACCACTCAAGATCGTAACCATTCAAACCAGCCTTGTTATTACAACTCCGATATTAGGCTGCAGTCGAAAAGCAATATTTTTCGATATCATACACTAAATACCAGAGTTGCGATAAAGGCTGATTTGGGTGGTTACGATCTTTACACTGTTCTAACGGAAAAAATGAATTTCCCTAGTCAGTGGAGGTAAGTCTGAAGTGCAGATCTTATTGCAGTCTTAGTCATTAGCGAACCACACGACGGTCAAGTCTAAGCACTACATTACACTTGATTGGAATTGAAGAAGGGCTCGAAAGCATTAACGTCTTGGATGTGAACCTGCCCTCAGGGTTACAATGAGAGTTATATTTTCTGTCCCGAGGTCCCATAAAGAATTTTGAAGTTGTAATATATCTTGCTCTTGTGCTCGCTCAAAATCACCAAGAGATTCAGTAGATTCATCTACTCTGCCCATTCCAACTTATGTTTTTGCTTCTCTAGTCTTCGTTCGTTGACAACTGGGGATATCTGATATATTTTTTGTGCTCAAATGGGACAACGCAGTATAGCGATGAGTGATTCTGTTTGTATTGGAAACGTGTATCGTATTAATACATCCTTCTTCACGGAGCACCGTTTTTTTGCTTGGAACTCAACTATCGATTTATCGCTCTTATCATTTACTTATATTAATAACGATAAACACTGTTGCTATTGTGCTGCATGTTCTATGTTAGATTCTGCAGCTGTTCAAGAAGCTACAACCTAAAGGGTTCTACTGCTCGCGTACTAATGCAAACAGCGCGTCCGTGCGACAGCTCACTGGATCACAAACTCATCGGTCAGTGAAATCCGTTTTATTTAAAAGGAAGGATTGGCAAGATTTGAAAAAAAGTACTGTCAGAGCATAGACGATAGCTGAAAAAGGGAGGACAAGGAACAGGTCGCATTACCAGTCTTACAATTAGGTCGTAGTACGAGCAATAGTGAATTCTACCTAGGGCGTGCTGATGTAAGGTAGTTCCTGAACTTGTTAGGTCACGGTCTGCGCAATATTTGAATTGACTTGGTGTTGCAGCTTTCTGCTTCTTTTAAACCGTGAAGCAACTACTCAGGACAAGATCTCTCCAAAAGGAGGGGAAAGAGGGAAAGAAGAAAGTTTAACATTAGCAACCAGCACATTAAACGTTTCGCTCTTCTCAGAGACAGTTTGCTCATTTAGGCATTGTGTATCATCAAGTGAAATCTGTTTAATCAATCCCGTCTAAGGGGTGCGCCCCGCATTCGACTTCCATTTGGAATCGTAGTGGCGTAATGAGTGCGTATGTGGCTTATACAATGACTTGCGGTGGCCAGCCGATGTACAAGTCAGTGCTTCTATCCTCCCAGACGAGCCTGGTACCGATCAACCGACCCCGGAGGGATGGAACGCTTGGTTGGCCCAGGCTGATATCGATCAGGGACTCGAACCCGCGACCGTGTGTGTGATAGTGCCCCACTTGTCACTACACCACCTTCACCCACCAAAAGACTATAGAGATTTTTATTGGCGATCAATGAGCTTATTTCTCTTATGTCTGATGGTTTTGAAGCTGGAATGTGGTTAGAGGAGTTTTTTGAAGCTCTCTGGTTATAGTCAGTGATCTGGTAGTTTGTAGCTCGATGACCTACCGTTTCAATGCCGACCAGGCCCCTTAACTCCCGCGAATGCATTTGTACACGCGCTCAGCCCGTGGTGCTCTGATCCCTTCGCCTTTGATATGTGTTTTTCACGAATTATGATACCCCTTGGGAAAAAGATATTTCTATTTAAGTCTGTCTGACATCATTTTTTTGCATTCATTGGTCAGTTGCTTTGATATTCACTCGATTGTTTGCCTAATACTTCACCATAGAATGTTAAAAGCTTGTTCCTCAGAAATACGAGCACATTCGCCTTGAGTGGATTACGATCAGCATTGAAGTTGACGTTTAGAATTGGTTTTGACGAGAACCCGTTTCATTTAAATCACTGGCAGGTACAAATTGGAGAATCAAATTGATTAAAAAGTAATCAAAAACTAAGAATAAGGTTCACCGACTTATTCATCCAGTTACCTTACTGTAACATATACTGATTCAGAATTCACTGACATTGTTGCTTGGTAGGGACGCTTGAAACCGGTAGGGCATGAGCCGTAGCCACGACGCTCATGTGTGGTGCAATGTTTCAAATCCAGTCTGGCTCAACTTTTCTTCTTTTTCATCTCTTTGCTCTCTACTGTCTACTGTTAGGGGTGCCGTACAGTCTTTGTCCTAGTTCCTTATTCAAACGGGGAACATAACGTTGAGTGCCACTAAATTCTTCTCATTCAAATTTTTTTGGACATTGAGATGGTCAAGATGATGCGTCCATAGCGATCAATATCTTTCCTTTTCCCAGATATTCTGACCCAAGCTTCGGTTGAGCCTGCTATGCCCTGTATCGAACATGCCCATTGAAGCTTAATGACCCACTGATGATCATCATCGAGGATTTCAAGATGAGCTTTTGCTATTGAAGATTTTCTCAGGCAGTCGGTTGAGCGAAATTTGTGGGATAGGAAGTACAGGGAAGTCATTTCCTAACCGAGTATCACAAGGAAAGCCGTTAACATCTTGGCAAGAGGTTTCGGCTGTTCGTTGCCCTTTTGGTTACCTGAAGTGGGAAATTGCTCTAGCTCGTCCTACTCCACTGTTTTGGTCCATCAGGCCATTCCTCTACTTGTTGTCTTACCCTGGAGCTGTCGAGTACTCATCTCTGACTTTCACAAGCTATTGTGAAGATTAAGTTGGTTTTCAATAGTTATCGAGACATTGAAAGGAATTTTGAGAGTAACATAGTCATGAGCATTCAAAATGAAGGGGAAATAGGTCAGAAATATGCCAGTCCACTAGATCAACAGGTCAACCGAAAAAGTGATTTCTCTTCCGTGAGAATTCATAACCCTCTTCATCTATATGGGTGACGCTTTTTCACTATCAAAGTTTGATACCAGAATTCAGAGTTTTCTAAGTACCGAATGTCCCCCTTCAGCTGAAAGACTGTGTAAGAATAGTACTGCGCAGCGAAGACGTTCCCGATGGTTCTTGGGTGATTTTCGTGCATAAGGGTTGACCGATGGTCATAGGCACGCAAAGGAGTAGACAGGTAATGACCAGTGATTCAGTTAACGGTTACGTTAGCTGTGTAATCCGGAATTCAGCCTTATTCATGGCATAGGCTATGTAGATGAAGCTTAGGCCACCTCATCGACCATCCAGGTTTGATTTTTCTAACTCATTACTGTGAATACCTCATACCTACTTAAATTGTGATTGTATAGGTTTTACAATACTATTTGTAAGACGTTCAACCACTGAATTGGTTAAGCTTTAGCCATAGTGAGCAGAATTGACTGCCTTCATCAGAAAGTATTTATCATGCTTCTCACCCGGTTGCATGCGAATGGAGAGTCGTTTACTGGAGTACTAGACTTGTGAATCATGATCTGCATGTACCTTCCAGTGATGGATTCACTACGGTCATGGGTTGCTAACGAAGACAATCTGACACGGATCGCTGAAGGCAAAACAAAAGTGATATACAAAATCAAAGAGAAAGAGGTAAAAACTAATTTCTCCATAGCATAACTTTTATTATCAAAAGATTTTTGATCAAGTTTCGTTACTAGAAAAGCTCGGTTTTCAGTAGTTTTATCTCATAGCTATGTAGCTGCAAGGGCGCACTATCACATACGCATGGTCAATGGATCGAATCCTGATCCGACCCCCTAGCCAAACGAGCCTTCCATCTCTGAAGGGTCGTTAATTGATACCATTGGATAAAATCACTGTCCAGTACACAGGCTGGCCTCTTCAGGCCATTGTATTGACCAAATACGCATTCCTAATGCCGCTAGGATCCTGAGTCAAAGCCGAAAGCAAGGTAGCATCCAAGCATCGAATGATTGACGCTAAGAACGTTATATTTTACTTTCTATCGTTTCACTTGTGGTGCAATAATCGATTTGCGCAGGCACGATAAAGACAAGCATCGATTTTACGCGCGTATGACTGTAACCCTATGCCACATACTTCACTTCATACAATGAGACATAAGGCTCAGAGAGTGCTTGAAAGCGGTGGTCGAGCAAAGCTTGGAGTGGGGTACCATTACGAGACCAGGGACCGTCACCACTGCGGTAATGCCCCAAAAGTGAGATGGAGGGCGAAGGGGCTCAGAGCGAGGTTGGTTCAATCAGCTGATTTTGCGATTACGGGTTCACTGAACTCGAAACAGTCTTTTGTGATCACGGTTTCGGTCTTCTTGCACCACGGAAGCGATTCGGATACATTTCTCATTGTCGGACTAATTTTCTTCATATTTTCAGGACTATGTGCTGATACGTTCAAAAGACCAGTTGACTGCCTTCAATGCGGCTCGCAAAAATGTTCTGGAAGGAAAGGCACAAATCGCGAACAGAACGACCGTCAACGTTTTCAAACTGCTGACGGATATTGGTGAGACCCTTTTTGATTCTGTAATTTCTCAAATTCGATCACTTAAACTTTTTAGGAGTTCCGAGTCACTTTGTCACTGGAGTAAGCGGTAGTGAATTTATTGCGAAGCACTGCGAGATGATTCCCATCGAGTGGGTGGCAAGGCGTATAGCGACTGGATCATTTCTCAAGCGGAACCCCGGCGTTCCACAGGGATATCGATTCGACGAACCAAAGATTGAGACGTTCTTCAAGGTAATAAAAGGAATTTTGATTGGTACTACGCTTATGGAATTCGTTGTAGGATGACGCCAATGATGATCCACAGTACTCCGACGAGCAGATCTTGTGTTCTAACTTCGAGTTCAATGGAGTGAAAATAGGAAAGACCGAGGTTCGCTCTTATGCATTCATACTCCACATAAAGCTGACAAGTTTATAAAACATGCCTTCGAAAATTCTCTTCACCGAATCATTTACGAGCACGTTTAAGCTACACAGCGAATGTGTACAACACTGCGACAGTCTTATAAACCATAGCACATTTATGCAACTGCGAGATCGGAGAAGCAATAACTTGATTGATGCAAATCTACAGCGAGGTTGATAGGTTGATAGGATCGTTCTGCCCCATGGATTTCGCCCAAAGAAATAATACAAAGTCAACATTGCTTGGTAGAGAACAGAATTACAATCCGGTCCAGCTTTGTAACACAGGAGTAGTATTGAGCGGCATCGCTACTTTACGTATGGCTCAGGGCTCAAATCTTGGACCAATATTCGGTGGCTCGAACAGAAGAGAGTCTCTTTCATAGGGCCTTCAGTTATCACCCCGATCCTAAACAAAAAATGCGGCAAGGATAAAGCTAGCATTCATTCATTGAGTCTGTATTCTGAGCTTTCCTATAAGAACAGCCTCGCAAAAGCGCCCGCACGGCACTGAGCCTTTTTCCCGTTGATGAGTCCTAGTGAGTACTGCAGAGGACTGATGGATATCTAGAGCTGCAATTGAATTTTGGATCGCTTTTGAGATTAGGCACTTGGAAGAGACCTGTTTTGCCGAGCAGTGGATATTGTAACCTACAGTAGAACGTGGTCTAGAAAGCTGACACATCCCATAATTACTGAATGAAACAGCACGAACCTACCTTCGAGTCTTTTCAACATCCTTTTTGGGCAGCAATTTGGCAACGCCACGTGTCCGCTCATGAAAAGTCGAAGTTTCTTCCTCATAGTAACCTGCAGAATCTGATTTAGAAGTGCCTACAGCAATATAATGACTTGCGCTTCATCTTCTCTAGCAACAAGTAGGTTTGATGAGTTAGAAATGTTAGGCATGGTTGACACGAGAATTCGAACTTACGTGGTGATCACTCAAATGTCCCACAACATTTCTAGGTTTTGCCTTCTCAACTTCTTGCATTTACGCACCTGACATGTTTTTATTTTCAGATTAACTTGATGAAGCGCATGACATCGGTGATTTTTAAAGTGCTGGAGCGGTGCTGGGGGAAACATTGCTGTTCTTTGGTCGATATGAAGGTGAATCGAAGCACTTTTTCCCCCGACTTTCTCAAAAGTATCTAAGTCCATGGCTCCATATTTCTATCGCTAGTACAGTGGGGTGTGCAAACTACAGTCCAGTCAGCGAAAGTAGTGTTATATGCCTAACCCATCTGCCATGGACTTAGATACTTTTGAGAAAGTCGGGGGAAATCCATCTTCTCTGGCTCTAAAGAGCCACAAATCCTATAGAAGGAAGTATGGTAACTCATTTACCATTTCTACTTATGTTTTGAGAAAGTTTAGCTTATAATTTAGAGCTCTAGTGTGTAGTATTTTCGGACATTGAAAATTTAAATGGTAAGCAAACCATGTTAAATGAGTGATTAAAGGAACGAGTTGGATGAATTGATCAATACTGAGAGAAATGAACTTAGTTAGTCTCCTCTGTCAATACCTGCCAAGTTTTAGAGACATCATTTTACCACATTCTATTATCCTTCCATTTCGAATGCAGAATATGAAACGGCCAGAAGAAAGCCAATCTTTCAGATCTACAGTGTAAATCTCACAAAGATTCTCCCTAACAATTATGCAGACAGCCATTGAACTGATTTGACTGCGTGTTAAATGCATGAAAAAGTTTAAAGCAGTGACTAGCGTTTTTAGCTTCGTTGCTATAGCTGAGCCTTTTCTATCAAGTTACGACATCATCAGCATCTGCAACTAACGTATGTACCGGGCCTGGTGAAATAGCAAGCAGAACTCTTGCTCTTTCAGGTTGAGTACGGTGTCACTACTAAAGGTGAAATCGTACTTGCTGACGTTATCGATAACGACTCGTGGAGAGTTTGGCCACTTGGCAATCGTGGCCTTCAGTTGGACAAGCAATTTTACAGGTACTCTCACAAACCCTCCTGCTTCTGATTCTCGAATATTCGTTTGTGTTGGATTCCAACAGTCTGGCGAGATTTGCACGGTGGTCATGGGCCCCTTTCGGGTTTACAAATTTGGCCTGAGAGTCAGTATTCTTAGTTCATTATGCTGATGGGATCCCAATCTTAATATGTAAAAGTTTTCTTAGCAAATGTAGCATGTAAATGTTTTGCTATGAANTGGATTCCAACAGTCTGGCGAAATTTGCACGGTGGTCACGGGCCTCTTTCGGGTTTACAAATTTGGCCTGAGAGTCAATACTATTAGTTCATTATGCTGATGGAATTCCAATCTTAATATGTAAAAGTTTTCTTAGCAAATGTAGCATGTAAATGTTTTGCTATGAAGCATATACGAGATCTCCCTCAAACACATTCACAGTTTACTTTCGAGAAGTTTATGGTACCTCGATGGCTTCACTATTCCTTACAGAACACTGCTACTTTAGAGATATGAAGGAGGTGACACCGGAAGGGTTGCAACAACTTACGAGCAATTATGAAAAGGTGAGGTTGATGCCCTGTTTCTTCGTCATAATCACAACTTCCCTTTGTTCTGTAGCAAGACTTATTGATGCAGTCACTCCTTACTGGTTACTGCCGCTGCTGGGAGCTTGATTGCGTACTCCTATTCAGGTGATGGAGATAACTGCTAAGTTTTCAACGCCGTCAAGCTGTCGTGCCTTAATTATTATGGGTTCGCCTTCTGATCAGGCTCACTGCGACAAAATTGCTTCCAGTTGTCGATCGCTCGGAATCAAACCTATCATTCGCGTCAGTTCCGCTCATAAGGTAAACCACTATGCGGGTGTTCTCGACTTATAGTCTGAATTGATGCTATTACAGACGACACATGAAACATTGAACATCGTTGCGGAATACGATGATGATGAAACTCCCACAGTCGTCATTGCTGTTGCTGGTCGTTCAAATGGCTTGGGACCAGTCATAGCTGGGAACTTCACTTTGCCTGTAAGTCTCTGATGCTTTAGTGAACCTGTTTGACAAAGCACAGTTCAGGTAATCAACTGCCCTCCTTTGACTGAAGACAACATGACAAGTGATGTTTGGTCTTCATTGAGGATGCCTTCCGGGCTTGGGTGTTCAACTGTCATTGGCGCTGATGAAGCAGCTCTGTGCGCTGCTAAGGTGAGTTTCCCAGCTACCGAAATAGAAGAATGACATGGGGAAATTGAATTGGTGGAAGCGCGGTTGCGTCTTGCCGAAATTACCATCAGCGCACTGGTCAGTGGTACAAATACCGAGTGAGCACTGTAGAGCTGCTGATACAATGTACCGACTCATCACCGAATTTCTAAATTCTATTCTTAAAACATAGTAATGGACCATCGTTAGGCAGATAAATTTCATTATCATTCGGCACATAGAATAAGGCAAACACACAACGTTAAGGTGATTAAAGATCAATAGGCTTACCACTCTAATATAGAAGAGGATTAGAGGGTGCGTCGAGAAGAGAATGCCTTTCTTGGTAGCTTCCGCCAGATGTCTCCTCGTTGAGTCGATTTTCGAATTCCGTCCGAGATGGCTGTCTCATGCACGGAAACGAAAATTCAGTAAGGCACTCGGCTCTTAGAGTAATCCGGTGCGGCGTAACTTCATTTTAATACGCAAGGTCTCACCCGTCACTTATACGACGCGTCGAAAAGGGGCCTTGGGAAGGACTCGGGCGGGAGGTGAGTAAGCTAGGGGGTTACTGCAAGAGCCGAGTGCCCGTTTTTTTTTTGTTCCTGTGAGTCATGCGGTGAGGGTAATTTACCATAGTCTAATGACAGACAGCATGTGATAGAGTCGCGCCTACATTACTCAATCTGGAATGAATGTGTACCTTCATGATAGCAGTGTGACATGCTTATCCTTATCCCCGACGAGAGTATTTGGAAACATTCCTTATAAGTTAAAGGGGCGTGCTGTTCATGAGCATTGGTGCTAGCGGTTTGTGCAAAGCGTGGTAGATGTGATACCTGTAAGGGTGGCGTTAAAGCTGGTCGCAGTTTACGTCATAATTTGATTTGCTGGAGAATATTTCATGTTCATTTACAACAAGAATTTTCAGCTTTTCGCTTGGCAAGATCACATGGTGTATGGCAGGATCCTTGGCATGCAGCTCAATAACGCTGTAAAAATTGCAGTGAGTAGATGAATTCCTAACCGCTCGATGAAATGCTCTAAGTTTAACAAATGAAACCTACAACGGGTGTTCTTTGGGCACAAGTAATCGGTTTCCATTTTACGTGGGTGTGCTTTCATTGAGTTGTGCATATAGTATAGACAACTTAAGGCAGACAGCCATGTCGTAATCACATCAAAAAGTTCGAGAATACCAATCGTATAGCGGCGTTAAACACTAGAATTTTTTAGCAAAAAGTGCTAAAAAGTAGACCGAATCGTGATTTCAAACTGTAACTTCAAATGGATACAATTTCAGAAAGCTGACAGAAGCAGTGTGTGACGTCATCCGGTGGATTTTTGTACTCAAGGCGTCATCCCGTGGATTTTTGAATTCAACGTTGTTTGTTTTAAATTTGTTATGACATAGCAGTTGATTTTTTGTTGTTATTGAAGATCTAATTTGTTGTTAGTTATATAAAAATATTTGCAATCGTGCACTATTCCTGAATATATGAAAGTACACTGTTTCATTCTAGAATTTGTGGAATCCGAAGAGGGGCCCTCGACAATGACGGCCGGCGAGTAAACTCTTTACTGGCCGATTATTTTCCAGTGTCTGCATCCTTTTTTCAATGTAACTGACATTTCTAGAACATCCGACCCATTGCAAATTGTGCCTCGTAGGTGTTACTTCCATCCCGACCACTATAAGCAGTGTTGGTTTGAAAGACAGGATTTAGGTCCAAATTTTCGAGATCGCCCACCGGAGAGGTACTCTTCAGTCGTGACCTCCTTGCTTCGAAATTATCGTAGCCAGTAACCTACTTAGTCACCACTACATCACGGTCTACACTAGTCTTTACTACAGTAAACTGCATAACTAACAATAAGTCAACAAGGTCATCCAAATCTGGCATATACAGTAGCGCTCGAAAGTCTTCGGCCAAATGTTTCTTCAGTTGTACTTTTCAGTCGTAACTTCTTTCCTACTTGATGTAATCATGCGAAATTTCAATATGTGTAGCATATATTGTGAATATTTACCATTACCAACCTGCAATCCAATCAAGTTCCATATATTCCAAGAGGCTTGGACTCAAAATCAACTAGAAATACGAGTGATGGTCTTTCAGGAATATCTTTCCTTCCTGCCATGTCCAAAGTGTACGAGCGCTAATGCCGTATACCATAGATGAGTAAAATGCACATAAGGTGCCAATAACTGCAGGCGTGGCTAACTTTCAGCAAAGTCTACTACCACAACAAACACCTTCCTCTTATAGGTTAGTTACTTGGATATTGCTACTTCGCTGTCAAATAGTGTTGGATAGTGTGAAATATGTTTATCAAAATCAAAATTTTGCACGGTTTCTCCGCTTAGAAAAAAGTTATGGACGAAAAATCGTAAGAGTGTTTGACCGAAGACTCTTGAGCGCTGCTGTATATTATGCGGCACAATTACCTAACGAGCTTTATTCGGCGGGTGTGGCGAGGACGATACGCCGGAATCGGCACAAATGCACGCATGGGATCGTATAATAATTAGAGCAACATACGAGAAATTTTCATTTTTAGATGGGTGTGATTACCTGTCTTTCTCGAGGTTTGAAACATTTGTATCAATATTTATTACAAATAACGTCCGAACAATGTTCATTACGAGTTTGTACTTTTGAAGTAATGTATTGCATTATAGATAAATGGCATTGCCAAATAAACAGATCAAAAAATACTGACAATATTATCTATCAAGGAAAAGGGAGGAAATACGAAGAACTGACACACACTGAGCTTCTCCCTCGAACGGGTGAATGGGTAAGGAACAACACCCGTACAATCTGTAGCGACTTAATAAAACCACCTACTATGAGAGGATCTTGCACCTCACGGACTGATATTGTTGACTCGTTTTCCTGCTTTCAGCACATATGAAAAGTGAAGGTACTCACATTCTATTGTCAGTGATCCCTTGGTGTGAGACTAGCAAGTAAGCAAGTAAACAACATTAAAATCAAGTCTAACCCATACAAACTTCTATTTTAATATCTAACTCGATGTCTAGATGTCTGCCAAATTCATACTTTTTACGGCTTATGTAACAGAGTGGTTTGCTTAGTTGTCCTCTCCTATTAATGTGCCAACAGAGACGTCCATAGGCTTCTTCATAAGGTCAGGTAAATGAAGCGGTGTTGGCATGGTGGTTCGTTGAAGTGCTCGTAGAGAGGGGATGAAGAGGTTGAACATAACATCTTCACTATGCCCACTACTAGTACGTCCCTCACTTCGAGCCATTGGTCGAAGGTCGGGATTGGGCATAGGTTGTACGTCTCCGCTGACTCGTCTCCATCCTCGCCATACCTTTCTGCGCTCCTCTTTCCTTTTCAGCCGTAAAGGCGGAACTCTAGCGGCTCCTGCTCGAGTTGAAGTCTTATGAATCAGCTGACCAATGTGAAGCATTGGTAACCGATGCGGTCGGAACTGCAATCATGTAGGGTTAATAGATCTCAGTGGTAACTCATTTGAACATTCTCAGTGAAAAGATGAATAATTGAATGAACTCACATCTCCCGGTGTAATCACCACGGTACGCCCATTTTTTATAATGGTGCTTGGTTCAAGAATAGCCGTCGAGTTCTGAAGTACGATCGAGTTAATTTTTTCATAAAAGAAAAAGTCGTTTGCGAGCTCTTCAGAATAATCGCCCTTAGATGTTTTTGCGTTGGCCAATCCATGCAGTGCACCTGCTCAAAGCAAGTTGTACCACAACCAAAGTGTCAGGTCATCGCATAAGTCATTCGTTATTTTTCTAATACCCCATTACTGTAAATACTTGGAAATCAAACAGATCCGTACATAGGATGTAGGATACAATTCCAGCCACCATTCGATGGCATCGGGACATACAGCGTTGTCTACTACTCACACATTGTTATCATAAAACTTATCGATATATGCGAAACGGCGGTGGAAGGAAAAAGAATACAAAAAAACCCCTCAAGACAACTAGAAATATATAAGTTCAGCACGACTCGGTATCATTGTTTTCAGCCTCACTAAGAACGAATACTCCAGATAGAAGTGGTGAACGACTGATTGATGGAAGGTGATTCGAACCTCGGAAAAGGTGTGGAGCGGATAATCTGGTTGACGCTTAGTCCTCATCCGTCCTCTTTCCTCTTCCCTTGACTCTCAATCCAAAAGTGCGCTCTACTGTGCTTCTCTTACTTTTGTCCACCCAATCATTCAGGGATTGTTAGGTTTCCAAGAGATGGAATATTCGAATACAAATAAAATCAGAAGAACTTTTAAAAATTCATGAATTATCTCATTGTATGATAACAAATCCTACTAAAGTACGAGAGCATCCGAGACTTATTACATCGTTGTTGACTATTGCAACATTCAGACAGTAGATGCCGCCTCTGAAAAATCCGGGCTGGGTAAGGTACGACTCTGAAGTTTTGAGGTGTTAATCGACCTCGTCTGAGGGATGCGCTCAGGCATCCAACTTCCATTCAGAATTTTAGTGGCGGATTGGATGCGTATGTGGCCTATACAATGACTTGCGGTGGCCAGCCGATGTATAAGTCAGTGCTTATATTCTCCCAGATGAGTCTGGTACCAATAAGTCGACCCCGGAGGGATGGAGGGACTGGAAGGCTTGGTCGACCTAGGCAGGTATCGGTCCGGGATTCGAGCTCCTGTCCATGTGTTCAAGTGCGCCACTTGCCACTACACGACCTCTGCTAATAATAGGGTTTTCGAACGATTCTTTCCCGCTGGTTGACAATCCGATCCAGATTCCATAGCTGTTGCGCGTAGAGGTTGGCAGTATGTAGCAACAGCCTTCTCGTTTAGCGTTGTCAGTGTACTGGAGTACTTGAAGAAATACATCCCACCATGCTGCTGTATATGTAGTGCTCTCGAGATGGGCATCACTGTGAATCTCTTCTAGCGTTTCTTCTGAATCCAGCCACTACACTTTCCAACAAAAGTTGTTCAAGTGAATGAGTGACAGGCCTGAGGTGTTCTCTCTCTCTCTTCACTCCGAGTCATATCAGACCAGCTTTCTCCACATTCCAAGTTTCTTCAATTCAATTTGAATAGCGGAACCTGAGCTCCAACCATGTCCGCTCATTTTCTCGCAGATTAGAAGAGATCCGTTCTCACCATATGACTTAGCAAACTCAATTTGTGTTCAGATGAGCGTACAGAGCTTTCTTCGTCTTCAGTACGTTTAGTTAGGTGCTCGTTCCGAAGCATTAGTACCAGGGAGAATTGCCTTGTAATTCGGGATTCGATAATATATACCTCCCTTACTTTGGCATAGTCAGCTTGAGAATTTGCGCCGAGGGAATACAGCGTGGGCTTCTGACGGTCTATGAAAAAATCATTCTCCATAGTACAATTTTGGTGAACTGGAAACAATTGAATGCTACTGGTAGAGGCAGTATGATCTTATATGTGTAAGGTTTCCGCTTAGACGCTATTAAATAACCGTCGAGAAGTGGGATAATACTTTTCTGCCAACTTCATAGAATAAAACATTGGAAAGGTCACCAACACGACCAGTAGTCTAGCTTCTATTCAGAACTTGACGACGGGCTAAGAACGAGGTCAAGCATGCTATCGTGAAGCTCGTCCTCTGAAGCACGGCCTTCTCATCAACAAGGGCACTTGNATTTTGGCATAGTCAGCTTGAGAATTTGCACCAGGGGATACAGCGTGATCTGCTGACGGTCTATGAAAAAATCATTCTCCATAGTGCAAACAGGTGAACTAGAAACAATTGAATGCTACTGGTAGAGGCAGTATGATCTTATATGTGTAAGGTTTCCGCTTAGACGCTAATAAATAACCGAGAGCAGAAACTCGAGAAGTGGGATAATACTTTCCTGAAAACTTCATAGAATAAAACATTGGAAAGGCCACCAACACGATCAATGGTCTAGCTTCTATTTCAGAAACTTGACGACGGGCTAAGAACGAGGTCAAGCATGCTATCGTGAAGCTCGTCCTCTGAAGCACGGCCTTCTCATCAACAAGGGCACTTGTTCGACCTTTATCAAACTTATGGTGCTTGAAACATCAGACAGTAGAGCAGGAACTGTTGCGAATAGCTTTTCGCTGAACTGAATACAGCTTCTTACCCAAAATGTTCTGAGAAAAAAGGTGAGTTAAAAAGCGATGGAGTTTTATTTCAAAAAACAACAGAACCCGCCTATAATACAGCGAGGTTAAGAAGTACCACTGATAAAATGTAATGAAATATTGATACCCCTTCATTCGACCAGGTTTCCTATTTCTTCGTTCACGACTTTGAGCGAAGCAACTACCATAAACGGGATGGATTCAAACGGAATAGACTAGCATTCGTAGAGATTGCTCACCGAGTGTCTTTGCCGCAAGACTGCGGAATGGGTAGTGAAGAACGTCTCCCTTTTTCTCCTCCGAAATTACTTGGGAAAATGGGAACATGATTAGGGGAGTACTTTTTGGACCCTCGGACTTCGGTACTCAATAGAAAGTAATGCACCCGTGCTCTTTGTTCTCAAATTATTAATACATTTGGCTCCCAGGCTTCCACTCACACTTATCAGAATTTGTGTTTCACCTGCAGGGTAGTGACTTGGAAGGAGTACTACTGATGACTTCTATTTGTTGCAGAGATTAATTTATACGCTGCGAATTTTTGTAGCACATCATCCACCTTATCCAAAAAACATGTTCCTATAAATCGAGCAAGGTGATAAACACAGAACAACAGTGACGAGCTCTGCTCTTCGGTGCTAGCGCTTATACTATGAGCCGTTTCCTTGGTATGGGTCGGAGTGCGCCACTTCGGTCACTTCGAAAAAGACAGTCCACACGAACGGCGGATGATGAAAAGATGATCAGAACCAAAGTCAAACATTGAATTAGAGGATTCCGTCAAAGAGATTCTCTGATTTTCCTCTAGAAAACGACTGTCTACCTATTCAGCTTCTGGAAAACGTCAACCGGAAGTGGTAGAAAGAAATGGAGTGAACAATTGCCGAAAGCCAAGCTTCCATAGAACTCGAGAATATCTTGAACTTTTCCTCACTTTGCTTCTGATACCGAAATGCAAACGTAACCTTTGCTGCAATCCAGCACTAGTCGAAGGGAGGGAATGTTCCAATGATTGGATAGATTTGACCCCCTTTGTTTACATGACTATGTTTTTGAGTTGAAATTTCCTATTCCAGGAGAATTCCAGTTATACTTTAGTCCAGCTGTGAAATTATTAACGGCAGCGACTATAACAACGAGATTTACTATTTTTTTCCCAAAAGCAAAACAAAATTGTTGAGAGTGCTTGGGGAAATAAATGTGCAGACATCGTTCAAGATGAATAAAAGACGTTTCTGCAACATCCTCACTATCAGAACAGTTTTTTTTTCTTGCAATCTTCTCAAAAGCCCTTTGTCACTATTTTGGGAATGGATATCATCTATTTTTAAGTAATCTTTACCGAACTCTGGCCCTCACAAGAGGTATTCTTTAATTTATCCTGGATTGACAGATTTGATATGCAAGATGTTAACATGTTTTCAAGTGAATCCTTTTTGGCTCTTGTAGCTCTTAAACTTTGTTGGCGTCAGAAGCCAAAGCCACCGGATTTTTTTAAAGGCCTCAACTTCATCTCGGTCATTCATCTTACTTGGCTCTATTTCGAATACGGAACAAATTAAAATTAATAGCCACTGACCATGTTTAAAGGATCATGAAGTGTTCCGGGTCCGCGGAATTGCTTTGAGTAGAGGTACCAACTCAGTGAAGGTTCCTGTAAAATTTGAAGTGTTTCGAACAATCTCGACAACAACACTGAATCATATCAAGAATTGCCAACAGGATGCGTTAAGGCAGATTGCTTACTTTACAGCTATTTCCTTTCTTTACTTGTTTTTCAGATGTGAAGTCGCTAACGACTGAAACGACACGGAGTAAGGCTACCTAGACTTCTTCAACAGGTTTTGGCATCTCTTCGCCTTCATACTTATGTACGGTTCTAGTTTGATGATGGGTCAAAATCATTTCATTTTTGAAAGAATTAGGTCAACTTTGAAATTTTTGTTTTCTGAATGAAATGTCAGTAATTCCCACACTACAAGTACAGCCAACACAGGAATTCTGTAGCTCAAGTGCTATTTTCAGAAGCGTACAATTTGCCGGAAAGGGAAATCGACGGAACGAAACCCTGCCTATTATCACTCGCCAATGTTTTCGCATTGCAACAAGAATTACAAAGTGTTTTGATTTGTGCATTGATTCATGATTGACCAGATATTAGGTTGTAAGGAAAGTTCTGGCCGTTTTGTCAGCTAACTTTCAAAAAGTTATAACTCATTTCAGAGTGAACATTTTTTTTTGAAATAAGCCCCGTTCGATTCCACACATTTTCGCCAACGTGATACACGTCTGCTTATCCCATTCTTTTAAAAGTCCGGATATCTGGATTCCAAGATTTCGAGAAAGGCAGCTTCCACGTCGCCTTGATTTCTGAATACTCGTTCCTTTAAGAAGCTGCCCAGATGTTCGAACAAATGGTAGTCAGTTGGTGACAGGTCTGATGAGTAGAA
>UZAF01016783.1:2876-43420 GCA_900617895.1 Haemonchus placei
GCTATTTTTCAAATTCCAAAGAAATTTGATAAGTTACCGCGTTTCAATCAGATGTATGTAGGATTTAGACCATTTATTTCTTTTCACATCCAAAATCCAATACGCCAGCCACCAATTTTCAAGCAGTTTCTCCTTCCCTCCTGACGCAATTCCTGCTTTGCTTTTCGTTTTACTTCCTCTTCAATGTGACGTCAAATACCGTCAGTGAGGTATTTATTTTTGTTTGAGTTTGTAAACTTTTTTTTTTTTGAAATGAGAGCCTATCTGGTTGTTTGATGTGTTTAGTGAGAAATATGAATCGTTTGTTTTTCAAAACAAAACTTTAATAAGCGAAAGTCATCGCGAAAGCTTGACGAATTGAGCGGTGACTTCTCTATCACGGCTCCCCCCCTCCCCCCTCATCCCACCTACCCCTCCCCATATTCCCACTCCGTTAGTGATGGTAACCCCTGACACAAAACCTCTGTGAGGGCAATTGCTGGGATAGCCCTAGCAATCGGGGATAACGAACCGACTTTTTCTAGAGAAATAACGGTAACCATCGGATAGCCTGAATGTAGAGAGATAGAGCCCAGCAGAAGACTCACTCCAAGATCCTAGCTGTTTCAGAAAATCGATTCAGTTTTCTTCAAAATAATGTTTTTATTAAAGTATGGCCTGTTTCGATGAGAACTTCACTGTCTATCACGAGCAAGTTGCTTTGACTTGCATGATGCTCAAATATACCACTAATTGATTCTCTTAAATGGGAAATTTAACCCGACTGTATTCTGCGCCAGATCAAGGGTATCGGTTTCCCACATGTTGCTCAATTGAAAGTGATTCGTGAAGATCATCATTCTCGACTGTGTACACAGTAGAGAGTCGACTTTGATTAGAAAAAAATGCGGTCCTGCTGGCATCGTCATTGTTAGATTGGCAATTTGTTGCGTAGCTCCACTTTTTAGACATCACTTCTTGACTAGAGTGCTTCCTCAGAGTTTGGTTACGATTTCTTGGTGGAATGGGTGGAAGTATGGATCAGCCGAGTTGGAATTACCAGAAAAGCTTGAGCCATCTACCACGACACCGTATCCCCGACGTCAATTTTCACACGAATCCAAACTGAAACCCAAATCCCAAATCAAACTCAACGGAATTTAATGCCTCTCAAGTCGGCCTATAGCAGAAGGTAAAACAGAATGATTGCTAACATGGAATGACTCCAAATAATGAAAGCCAATCCAACTTCCAGTCGTCCCTCGATGAGTACGAGTTTCAAATGCCATCGCTCTCAAAATAGTAGCCATTCCGTCTTTGTTTTTCCAGTTTCTTTCTTTTCTGCTGTGGATAAGTTTTCCTAGTAACGTTCATGTAGTAATCTGTTACTCGCCGTAGAGCAGGATATTTATAGCTGCTGCTAGGATCGCTTCACCTTCGTCGTCCAGTTTTTGTATTGTATTGGTTCGGAAAAATATCAGCCCGAGCCTACAACTGTTCAACCTAGTTAAAAGTTCCCCATGATTTCAGCCTGGGCGAAAATCCCGTAGAGGAAAAGAACTTCGTTTTTGAACTATGTACTAGGAATGTATACCCATCTAAGCGCACGAAGAGCTCGAAAAAAAGCTCGGGATGATGTAAACTAGGAAACGCTCGTACTAGACTGGTGTGGGAGGCTCAATGTGGATCTGAGGGTGTTTTGAGGTGCATTCGATAAGTTTACCTCCTAGAGCAGTCCGATAGCGGCTAATTGACTCTAGGGGATGAAAAGGCAAAGGCGATAAGTCTAAGAAGCGCCTAATCTAAGGAGCCTGGGATTCCCGGCATATGTCAGTAGTGGCGCTACTTGGTATTGCCTAACCTCCTTTCTGGAAGGGATTACATATGGTTGGCTAATGGTTTCACAGTGGATTTGAAGAGGCAATAGAGATCATAGAGGACGTCAAAGGGATTAATTCTCCTGGAAGCCTTAAGAGAAAAAGTTTTTCCTTCGTTCATGATTGAGGAGACCATTGCTGGAATCCTAGGTCCATACCATCGAAGCCATTGAAGCGGATGACACAAGGCCCTTTCTATGAATTTAGTCCTTCGAACAGAACCAGTACAACTAGTCGGCCAAGAGGGACGGATTGTATTTTGTCCTTGGTAACTTTTATCTCCAGAAATTGACGGGCACACCACCTTTAGGCCTCTATCCACCTCCTAGAAGATGAAGTCATCATTCAACCAACTACTCTGCCACGATCGAAAAGCTTGCCCTAAACTCCCGTTTCCACTTTCTCGATAGCTACCAGATCAATAAATCAATAATCCTTAGAATAATATATAACATAGCCATTCCACCAATCAACGTGACCAATTGCTCAGAGATTGAGATTCATAAATGCAATCTGGCAATAATCCAGAGAGACTCTTAAACCTGCTCATGTGTGTGATGGATGGTTAGCCGTTAAGATTTGACCATGGCGGTATGGCTAATGTGTCCAGACAGCGTCATCATCCATCATTTCAACCGTACACTCCTCTTCAACCTTGCAACTCGTGAAGGATTTGCTAATTGTCGTCCGAAAATGGTAATTAACTCAGAGCAGGCGTGCGATCGGCCGTTTGCAAAACCAGTTACCGAGAGGTGGAAGTCCGTCAACCAACGCCATTCAGCAGGCTGGGTGCGTATTAGCATATTTGGCCCGAAAATCCTCGTATAAGGTCGGATTAACCCCCATCAGTCGGTAAACAAACTGTTTTCAAGTTGTTTACGACCCATTCTTTCTCTTTTCTCTTCTATTACGATTTTCGTATAGCTCCTTTCATGTTTACCTTGCTTCTAGAGGGCATTATTGTCTCTCTTCAATATCTGGGAAGTTAGACCAATAAGTGCTCTAGTTAGCATGAGGGTACGGCTAAGCGAAAAGGATGACATTAGGTTCGAATGTTTGAGCCTCACCCAATTTGCTTTTTTCATCAAACCAAGCTACGATTTCCCTGACGACAATTCTGATGTTCAAATGCTTAGAAGTCGTTTAATTCCCTCAGCTCTCTAGGGTATGATTTGGCTCAACCGTTCCGGTGACATTTTGCCCGTTTCGATTTCAACTATTCGGATGAATTCCGAGGTTCTACAATACTTGGAAAGTGTGCCGATCCTTTCTAAGGGAGTAGCGCCAGCCATCAAACAATGCCCTATTACGAATCGAAAATGCTTGGTTTTGGATATACAAAGAGATGTTAGAACATCCACGATGTAACCGATTACCCAGACGACGTACCTAGGCAACTCCTACTCGTAAATGTCCAATGCAAGACATATGATGCATAACCCATAATATGAAGTTGACATGCCCATAAATATTCGAAAAGATTGTTTTGCTTTTTGTTTTCCATTTACGTCATTCACTGAATCTGAGATTAATCATCATATTACCGTAGCCAACTCGGTTCTCCTAGATCGGGCCCAAGCTTCAGTTTCTTTCGCAATTTTTCCTCGGGAAATCAAATTAATGTCATTCAAATATTTTTTTGAAAACACTNATCGGGCCCAGGCTTCAGTTTTCTTTCACCGTTTTTCCTCTGAAGATCAAATCAATGTCATTCAAATATTTTTTTGAAAACACTGTCAAGAACCCACGAGGTTGGCATTGTAGAAAAGTGGAAACGAGAGCAAAATTTTTGCCCCAAGCGGGACTCGAACCAGTACTTGTGCTTTCCGGGCATCTTGCTCTTTACCCATTCTCCGCAAGGCCCCGCTTCTGTTTTACTGTAAATATGATTGATTTTATTGAAAATTTTCTGATTGACAATATGACTAGTGTTTTTGAAAATATTTTGTAAACAATATCGTAAATAATGACCGTAATATTGACGTATCATGTGCATTGGACCGTGTAGATTTACAAAAAAAATATGAAGACGCTTACAAAAATGGCAATTCACGGGACAGCGCCTAGCTTCGGAAAAACCCGAACCCGTGTTTGTTTCTAGAAAAACAACAAGGTCAATTCGAAGTCTAGGAGGAAGGGGAAATTTGATTGATGTCTGTTTGTTTAAAACCTGGAGTTTTTGAAATCCCATTACGGTATGCCTTTTGATAGCCTCGAAACGGGCTGTGAGACAGCTGAAAGCCTTTGAATGGAAAAAGTAATCGTCCACCAGATGAGATGCGAGCCATTAATGCGATTTTGTTTTTGTTGCCAAACTATTTAGCAGTAATGTAAACAGCCCCTGGGACCTTTTTGAAAGTTGGTTTTTGGGAAAATCGTAATTGGTTTCACATCTGTCATTTCGTCCTTTTTTGCCTACGTAGACCAATGAATCAGCTAAATTTTGTGACGCAAAGCGGTCTTCGGTTTTAATGAATGGGAAATCAATGAGGAGCTTGGAAATGGCAGGGGCTTTCCGAAGCGTATTCCAACCTTTTCGGTGGTTGTTCGCTGTAGCCTGAAAAGAAAGCTAACTACATTCAAAAGGGGGCGTGTATTTGCTAGCAAATCGCTCGACGATTATCTACCACTCTCTCTGGAAGTGTTCAACTCTCAGTGCTCATAGGGTGCAGGTTATGTCAGTTGCAGAGCTTATGAGGTGAGCTTAATCCATGGTTTTTATTTGAAATATTTTTTCAAAGTAGTAGCAAAAATAAACTGGTTCATCCTTGGTCCAAACGGTGCAATGCTCCGGTGGTCCTATTCTGAAAAATCACTCAAACCGGGTGAAGCGCTCTGGATTGTTCAGACCAGTTGTGGGCCAAATGGCGCCATAGCGGTTACCTACTAGCGGCTAGGTCACCGCTCCGACACCCCTTCAATAGAATTTCGGCAGCAATCGATGGGTCCGTACCTCTTTTTCCAGTCGCAATATCGGTTTTTACATTCACCCTAGGGAGATACAAAAGAGAGTGTGAGTAAAGCAACAAGCTGTGAGAATGGGAACGATAAGAAAGATTCTTCATTGCCTACTGGTTAAGTCTCAGAAGCATCGAGGGAAGCTCCACGTGAACACTTGATTTCAAGCGGTGAACCAACCTGAGTGGCAATCATGATGGTGCCTCGACCCCCAGAACCGTTTTCAATGACATTAGAGGCGTTCAATTTTGATTATCATTTCAAACGAGTAGTACGCAAAGCTAAAGAGGTCCCTGGGTTATTGGAAACCTACTGTGCTGAGTCCAGTCTTGGTTACATGCTCTTTATGATTGTCCAACTCCTGAAATTTCCCTTTCAAGATAAAAACGCTGGCATAGAACTTGACCTACCCAACCGATGATTGCCTTTAATGCATATTCTCCGTATTCTAAAACTTGCAATGGAAAGGTAAATGTGTGGAGCCTACACTGTTAGCCCTGAACCTTCCTTTCTGGTTAGCCCTTGGCCCCATCTTGCCTTTTTGAATGATCTGTTCTTCTCGTTCTTCAGCTCCCCTAACGAAAATTCGAGCTTTTTTTTAAATTGTGCCGTATTTCTAATATATAACACCTGGATTTTATGCTGAAAAGACTCTTTTGTGTTATATCACCCTTTAGTCACACTTTCGAGAAAAGTTGTTGACCCCAACTCTAAATATGAACGAGTAAGCTATGTAGGTGATTTGGTTCAGGCAGCTTGCTTGCGTAAGCATGCTTTTAGAAAAATTGGGTGACTGCTAAAAACTTTTGCGTGGTCCAGCATTCCAGCCTCTCGATAATGCTGAATGGAGTGCGAGTGACATCATCAGCACCGATATCATTATCTCGTATCATTTTGATCAACTAATATCGCCCAATAAATCTTTCGAATGAAATTACCATCCACCATGAACAAAAGGTTGTTAGCGGCCAAAGTTGTTTTGGGTGAAAAGCTTTGAAGCACGCGATGGTGAAGAATTGCTCTTTTTGCAGGCTATTTTGTCCACTTTGGGCTCCGCCTCTTACAAATTACTTCCGAAATCGTCCCTTCAATTCTTTGAACTCATCATCATAGTGCCTTTGTTGTTGGAAGTTTTTCTAGCCATGATGGAATTATTCTGGCAACTTGCCCTGTTTTCGTTAGAAAAAGGACTTCCGAGTAGATAGCTATGGCTTATACAAAATTATAGGCGGTCAAATGCATAGATGAGAATCTGTGGCCCGAAAAAAGGTTGGCTGCTTGAGGTAACAGAGTATAGCACAGGCTAGCGTCCTAAGAATTGTGCTCGTAAATCATTCGTCATATCGCTGGCGCCAGAAGGCTGACCGATTGACAAGTAATCTGACCTCGACGGGCTTAACCGGCTTTTTAACCTCATTTCATTTCCTTCCGTCGATAATAGCTTGAATCCGATAGCTTCGTCGACCAGGCAAAGGCTGGCGTTCTTTCCGTTGGAAAACTTTTCCATACCCCACATAAAGAGATAAAAGAGTTCATTTTAAAAAAATTACTATGCTCATCGTAAAGCGAACAATTCCGTTGAATCCGCTGCATATTTGAGAGCCCCGAATCGGAAACTGTGGGAGCAGGGCTGAAATTCAGAAGATACATTTTTGTTGGCGTTGACCTGTCCCGGTTTTAGGTGGGCCCGGCATTCGATTTTCATCCCAAATCGTACTGACGATTGGTTCAGCATATTGCCTATGCAATGGCATGCGTGAGCCAGCCAGTGAACCTTTGTTCTCCCAAACAAGTATGATACCAATTACCCGACCGCGGCGGAGGGACGATAGTCAAGTTGGCCTGGGTAGTTTTCGATCCGGATTTTGGCCTCCTGACGTCCTAAACCCATGTGTGTGGTGATGCTTCACTTGGCACAATCCTACCTGAACCCTCAAAATTCATAACTTCTACAAGTCTGTATTTATCTATGTAACATTTGAAAAAAAAATTTCGCTCTTCTGAAATCAGAAACGAAGTATTTAGGCCTTATTTCGTAATTTTGTTTTGATCGTAGTTTCGAATTATTCCGGCCGAGATTTCGGTATCGGCCTTTTTTCTGATTGTCATCTTTTTCCGTGGGTTAACTTATCTGCTTGGGGTGCACCACCTCATTCCTTTACGAGAGAAAAATCGAATCAAAATTCAAAGTGGATAGGCATAGAGCATCAGAAAAAAGGGAGAATGCCACTGCCACTGAAACATGTTCTGTTTAATATTTGATATCTTTAGCCTGCCGTTTTTGGCACTAATTTTTCGAAGACTTTTTATATAAGATATGGGTTTTGGCATAACTGTTTCACCTGGTTCTTCCTTGTAGATTATAAGTGGTATATATTTGGCGAAGTCTAGAAAATGGCTAGAAGACGAGATGCAATGTAGTAGAGATTTTTGAGTATTTCGTTCTACAAATATGTATCAAAAGGAGTTATATTTATATCACATTTTTTTATTTTTATTTCTCACCTCATAAGTTCTCTTTTTCCACAACAACTCTGACATGAAAATCAAACTTAAATATCATATAACCAGAAACATGGATGACTAGAAAATACGCTATAAACCTTACTTTTTCAGAGTTTTCTGAAATGAGAATTTTCTAGCTTTCTAGCTTTTTACCAACTATTTACTACTTTGATCACCTACACAGCATACTTGGATGTCTTCGTCCTTTTCTTTTTTATCCTCAACTTATACTTTCCTCTTCAGCAGGAATGTATCGAGAGCAGTTTATAGCCTTGCTGGCTTTTTTTGTGGCGCTTAATGAAGTGGACCAATTGCCCCGTGCAACACAATCCCTTTTCTATATATAGGGTTTCAAAACGTATGAAATGTCATGCATGAGGCTTAAAAACCGTTAAGTGCCACCCGTCGCAACGGCCGCAGAAACAGCCACTTTTGCAATATAGTACTCTCTCTTATTTTGAAGATGAAGTCGTGCAGAAGTATTTCTGAGAATAATTCAGCTTTTATTTCATGCGCAGCCCCCTTCGACAATGATGAGCTGCTTTTCATAGTGGAATGAAAATTGTGTCTGGGTCAGGTCTGTTAGCTAGTAGCCTGCAGTAATACATGATAGTAAGCAGTAGAAAGCGATAATTCGTGGTTTCGACTGCCACGAAAGAAAAGTATGCATCTTGGGGCTATACAGTTAGCACTATGTAATCAATTACCACCTTAACAGCGGGCTGCTATTACCCTGAGTATTCATGCGCAGTCCAACGGAGAGCGCAGTACTCCAAGAGCAGGAATGTAGTAGCGTGCCTGTGCAGGTAGCTCAGGACGCACAGGAGCCAACGGGTAGGATATTTTGGTAATATCATCATCAAATCATTAATCATCAATCGACCAATCATCAAAACGATCATTTCGTTGGAATGAAACTTATGTTTTTGGAGTTGATCATTTTCTTCTCGGACACGCCTCTATATTCAACCTCCATTCATAATCGCAGTAACGCTTGAACCTGTTCTCGGCCTATACAATGACATTCGCAGGTCAGCCAGTGTACAAGTCAGCTCTTTTGTCCTCCCGCACGAGTTCAGGGCCAATTATCCGACCCCGAAAAGGTGACGAGCTTCCCATGCATGAATAGGTATCGATCCAGTAGTGACCGGACCTCGTCCACTGTAAGTTAGCCATTCGGCGTACCCCACATCCACTGCCATTTTTGCCATGGCTGCAGCCGTTCGAATTCGACATTACGGAACTCAATCAGTAGGCATCCCATTTCGTCGTCGATCCCATTACTGGAGTTCAATGAACAGGGGCTAAAATGGGCAGCGTCCTTCACTCCATATGGAATAAGATGCTTGACCTATTTTGGGAATTGGAAAAGCCAATTCAAGACTTATCTCTCCAATACAGTAATTCAATTGAGTCGCTCATGAGAGTCTTTTTGTTCTTGAGGGCGAATCTGAGACTGTCAAAGTGTCCATCAAGGACGCTAAGCTCGATCGAGCCAAGCCGAAATGGATATGAGGGGTCTGAGTTGTAGCTTGCTACAGCTCAACTTCAGACCACCTCAGAATCGAACATCGCTGAACCCATTACGAGTCATCCTAGGTTTTAGTAGTCTACGTTTCTTTAGTCCTAGTCGTCCTCTAAATGTGAAAAACATGGCTTCCGTCAAGGCCGTTGAACAAATTGCTTCATGCTGAAATGACTACATTCATTTTTTCAAGATGAAAAGATGCATGCGCTATGTGCTCGAGTTAAATAGCTAGTGCTCTAGCCTTCGAATTGAAATGTACCACAGATCTCAGCCGGTTCTATACGATGAAGAAAATTTCGTCAAGTTTTCTTTTCATTTCTCAGGATAGATCCGTTTCACCTAAGCTTTTACCATCAAAGAGGATCAAGTTTTCTAAAGATAGCCGGTTGGTTTAGTTTCGAGAAAAAACCCGGACCTATTACTGCCCACATACCGTTTCTGTAATCACATTTCATTCTTCCGAGGGATGCCTTAAGGCTTGATAGTGAAAGGTGATCGGATTATTCATTCCCATCCTTCCACCACCATTCTTTCGTCTGAATGTCGAGGCGTCTTCTTTCCTTCGAAGTATGTTTCGGAGTAGATGGCCACCTTTATATGGGTCATCAATTCCTCTCTTTTTTCTCAAACAGAATTGCCACACAGAAACTGATCCCTTTGGTACTCAGCCTTTTTGAAGTTCAGACATCTATGGATCGTTGAGCGTCATGTTCTTTATGGAAGTTTTTCTGTAACAACAGGTCCGTTCCTTTCCTGAAATCAGCATTTGGACTTTGCCTAGCTGGGAAAAGGGCGATCTCAGCCAATCTCAACTCATTAGTTTCATCTTCCACTAGTAGTATAACCGTGGTGGAGGAGGGGGAATAGTTTGTGGTCTGGCTACTAATGACATACCGCAAGGATCAGATCCCGGGGCATGTCTTGCCCCTGTCAATCAATCTTCCAGGTCTTCTATTTCACTTTCCCAGTATTCTATTGACAAGCCTTCTTTCGGTGTTTGCCTTATCGATGTCCCTATTACTTATTATTATTATTATTATTATTATTATTATTATTATTATTATTAATACGATTATCAATATTTTTATCAGAGTACTCATTACGTTTAGTGTAAAGAAAAGCTGTTCATTACTTATATTCAGATGTCCATGGCAGTTTATTTTTCTTATACTATATTTACTGAACGGAAGTCGAATGCATGGCCCATCCTGTGTGAATGTGTTTTATTCGTTCTCATATTGGGGGAAAGGAGGTGTAGGTGGCTTAGTTGTTAAAAAGGCACCTCGAATTGCTGAACGAATTGGCTCAAAACCTAACCAGGCTCATGAAGTCTCTTATCCCTCCTTTCTTAGAGAGTTGCCCCCGTCCTTCTCTGATAGCTCGAAATTCGGCAAAAGCGATTGTTGATCCTATTTTTCATTATTCTGAGTGATGCCAGCACCAGGAAGTTCGTATGAAAGCCAGACACGTCCTAAAAAGATCGATTTTGACAACTTACTTTGTAATGTTACTTCTATCCTTTAAGTTGTTTGTCTGGTTCTTCATTCATGCTCTTTTTTAACAAGCTCCTCTAGCTGAGGATTCTTCTATGGTAACCATCGCTCTGGACGAATTCAAATCCTTTCTTTTCTTCCCATGGCCTTGAAAATAATGCCACCTTTGTCCGTATCGTTATGCAGCTGTTCAGGTAGATGGCTAGTGTAAAGACCCCCCATAATAGGAGTATAGCTATTGTACGGAAATTTGAACTCTTCCACATCGAACGACCTTTCCGAATGGAGGTCGTAGCCGTAGCCTATGTTTTTGACACCTTCATCGGTTTTTTTGTTCACGCACTGGGCAATAAGATGTGTCTGAGTGAAATAGGTAGAGCCCACTGAAGTCAAATCCTGAGGCCTCCTATTCTTCATTTAGGCTTCAGATTCATTTACTCGGGAACTTACCCATGCTTTGACTACCCAGGTCCGTACCCAAGCTATTTTTGAGGGCTATCTATCGAAAATCATTCCAGTCTGGAGCAGATTTGTGTGCCTCATAAATCCATCCCACATCGATCTCCGTCCCTCATTAAGTCAAATGACCCGTAGATTTTCATGCTGGCTCTGCTTTCGAATTCATACGGGCTTGAAAAACAAGCAGCAACCGATGTTTCCGAGTAGTTGGCCTACTTGTTATGAATCCGAAAGTGTTTACTTTTTGTAGCTCCGATTCGTTTTCTAATATGAATGGATGAATAGCGTTTATAGTAGGCGATAGTATATGAAATCCAAGAGATTTATGGGGCATAGGAATGGAATGGGCCGCAAGCTCCCCTTTTTCTCGTTTGCTGCCCTAAGAACCGTAGATTGCCCTTGAGCCGTATAGGATATGCGACGATCAGACTACGTCTTCGTTAATACGGAAGGGAATGAGGTGACTCTATTGATCCTCTTTTTGAGAAATGCAGCAGGGGCTAAAGTAACCCAAAAAGATTTGGTCCGTGGATAAAGTGGACTAAATTTTACTTCCTGCCTCCGAGCCGACACTGAAAACATTCCAAGTGAGGGTGTCATCATGCTAGCCAAATTTCGTTCGTTTTGAATGAGTTTTCTCTCTTACGGGATTTTTCCTAGCCCTTCCACCTTGCCTGTTGCGATTATTTTAAGAAACCCAAGGTCGTGTTGTTCATGAGTACTCTCTCTGGAATGCCAGAGGAGCCAAAAGCTAAAAATAATAGTGGCACGTGTTGTCAATTAGCGGTAGTAATCCAAGACCCCTCATTCGTAACAGGCTTTCCAATACCTATTAGGCACAGCATTGTCTTTGGTGAGGGAGGATACACTAGTTTACAGGGTAGTTACCATGACTAACATCGTGAATACATTCCCATCTCTCGAAACTCTATAGCTGGCCATTGGAAGTTTCTTTTTTCCTCGTTAACGTGGCCATTTATAGCATCTATCGCAAGGCCATCGTAGAGGCCTGTAATTGGACGAGTTTTTCGAGAAAAGTAACTTTAACTGGCTTTGGAAAAGTGTAAGTGGAATATCTGGGGTTCAGTATGTGGTATGTACATCAAAAAGCTATTTCGCTTTCCAAATCAGGTAGCTACATCACCTTTACTACTAACTTTTTGAGGCAGACTGAGTCAAATACATATAAGATTAAATAATTCTTTTTCGAATTTTCTCTGATTACGTTTCTCCCATACCGACTGGAAATAAGTGTTCATTCGTTATTCATCTTGATTTCAATCCCATTTTTGGTTCTGGGAGCTCATACTAGGGAGATGCGGTTCTGGGAGCCCATACTAGGGAGATACGAGTAATTACTGCATTATAATGTATTGGTTTGTGTGATTTATTATTTAAAATGGTGACTGTACATTGATTCTGCCTCTTTCCTGCTTCGCTGCAATCCGATCCGATACCCTTCTACATGACATTTCCAGGTCGAAAGCCGTAACGTCGTGGAGAAATCAGGATTTTTGTTCGAAAGCTAAAATGGAAATTCTTATGAGCGTCTATTCCTTAGTAGATCTGGGCGTCTAGTTCAAAGAGTAGGCAAGAGAAAAGTGCCTATGCCAGTAATCAAATCCAATCGAGACCCATCGCCATAGTAGGTTTCTCGCCTCGAGTAAAACCGGTTTCTGGTATATACTGGATCTCAGGACCTCCACCACTTTCTAGCTTAGGTTTGGATAGCCTTCACTTAGTGTGGAGCTTTACTTACTCGACATATTTCTTGTGAGGTGCATTTTTTTCCCAAAGATAACGATAACGCTGTAGCATACTGTAGGCTACAGTACTCCTTTTTAAGCTCCAAGTAGGATTCCCCAGCACTACACGTCCACGATTTTGGGGGTATTTTGGATGGTGCATGCATAGCTGGATAGCTTTGACCAACACAGGTATGACCCTGTCTCCTCACCCATCAATTTGGCGCTGATTGATGGCATTGATAGAGGGTAATCGGCTCATGACCGTCCTCGATTTCCTACTTTTTCTGAGCACCCTGGCTAAATACCCAATTGTGTAGGCAGTCTCGGACGATCTAGAATGTTTTATAAGTTTCTGTTGATGTTTTAGGGCAAAAAATGTTACTTTTGCTCCTATAGTTTGGCAGCCCTCAATTATCATCTTATATTGAGCAAAATTATCATTTTTTATCTTCAATTATTCACTAACGTGTAACCCTTTCTTGGGGCTCTCTTCGATATCTAATCTCTCGCCGAATAACCTCCGCTGCACCTTGACATCTAATTCTTTCTAGAGCTGCCAACGTCATTCACATCACTATTGCCCCCATGTGTCCCATGAAATCCTTCTTTTCAGAGATCTAATCATACTGAGTGAGCTTTTTTAGCCTGGTTTCTACTCTAGCAGACCTCCCAGACCTTCTTTTAGCTCTGGATTCGGTTTATTTACTCAAAAAAGCACAGGACACTCATAATTCGCCTAAATGCAACATCTGTGCATAGCTATTTTCGTTAAATTAATTATTTTCTTTCTTGTTGATTCAACGGCCATTATCGCTACTAGCTCAGATGACTACTAACTTCACTTTGACTCTGTCTGCGATAGGGTCAAGCAGCTTGCGCTCCAGTGTAGCTGTCCAAGGCAGTTTTTACTTTTATTGGTGTTTTTATTGATTTTTTCGTTTCCTATGATGAGCTGGCTTCCCCTTATCGGCTACTATCTCTTACTACTCATCAAAATTATCAATTTTTCACGAGAGACCGTTCCTGTCATGTCGATTACTTCGAAATGAGCAGAGTGTAATGTGCCATGGAAATTCATACTATTTAGGGAGCTATTAATGATTTATTGGGATGCTCCATTAGATGTTATCGAAATAAATGGGCGTATGGACTAGCTACCACTGCTGCTGCTAGTGCTGCTTTGACAAATTGCGAGATTTTTGGATAGGGAATGACCCAAGTAGTTGACCCCGCGATTCGACGACCACAATGACCATCTGGTTAGCTCTTTTATCCACAATGAGCATGACCGCCTTTCGGATTTCCGTCTCGGCTATAACTGGCAGATTAGGTCCAGATTATAGATATTCACATATGTTTGTTGGTGCTCTTTTCACGCGTACAGATATAACAGCTTTCAATTGCTCCAATATTTCTAATCGATAAAAAATACTCTACAGATATCTATAGATCATTGAACACAAGCGTCTTAAACAGGTTCAAAATCTTCTTGAGCTCGGAAAGATTAGCTCCAGCTTGACTAACCACCTCTTTCGCTTGAATACTACCAATGCCCTTTGTTGCCACCTCGGAGTGAAGGGTAGAATCTCACGGAGTTGGCGAGTTATGGACAAAACTTTGACCACGGACGGGATTCGAACCCGTACGTGTACTATCTAGGTTCCGTATCCTATCCCTTATGATGCCCTCTGAGCCCTTGAAGGATAGAATGCTGTAGGTATTTTGTCGTTTCTTGGGCTCGTGCTCAACCGCTTGTGGCTTCCGTCTTTTTTTGCTTTTTTTCAGAAAAATAATATGCCAACCAGACCACCCATCAAAAAAATGTCCCAAACTTGAACAATGGTTCTTGACCTCCTTTAGCGGAGGCTAAGTGCTCATCTTGTCGACTCATGGGAGCGACAATCAGCAGCCGTACGTCGTGTACGTCGTGTCGGCGGCGATTTCCTGACGATGCAAAGCGTTTAACGTGCAGTATGCTAATAGGGCTGTTGTTGTGTTTAGCTGGACGCCTGCCCCACTCTCTTTTGGCCTGCGTAAGCCTTTTGCCTTTTTCCCAAGCAGAGGTTTATTGACAACGTCGGGCAGCATGTTTTGAGCACTCAAAAGGAATTATCGCCCGAATAAACATCAACGCCTCGCCGGCAGACGTCATCACGGGGAAATATTTCTGTGACCGTCATTTTATGTTATTGTCAAGGGTCCGCTGTAGCATTTGCGGCTCCTGCACTTGCCTCCCCACATGCCGTATGGCTCCCTGATCGTTTTTACTCCGAAATTTGCCCAACACCTCTCAAAATTCCATCCACTTATTGAGTAACATGATATCGTCGACATTAAGTGAGAGCTTCGCTTTACGTGCTGCTTTATCGGATCGGTGTCTTTTTCATTATTTGCCAATAGGAAGAAAGTTGAAGTGGTCCAGTATCGCTAGCAAAAGGGTATCGCGAAAGGTTTGAGCGGAAAAACCGCGTCGCTGGCCTGCTTATGTTTACCGAACGGTGGTAGTCCAAACGGAAAGCTGATTATGTAGTCGAGGACTTTGCGCTTTTCGTGACAGAACGTAGAAATGCCTGCTGCTTGACGGCGACGAGTGTAGCGACTCATGTGGTAGCGGAAGTCCGGAATTTTGCAACAAACGTTCCAGCCCCCCAATCGGTCCACAACATAGCCTTTAACTTGGCCCACCCAAGAATACTGCCACATTTTGGCAAATTCAATTGTCACCGGTAGATTAGAGGCTGCAGTGGTTTCGTTCATGCCTGGGCGAATAGGCGTTTCCTGTTACCAGTTAGTCGTGGGCCAACTTTTTACTATGTAACGAAGTTTCAACGAATATTTGAAGGCATAACGGCTGAAAATGTGTTAGCAAAGCTGGATGTGCTGAAAAGCACATTACCCAATACAACCGGGATATATTGGCTGCTAACCCATTAAGGATTGCCACCCTTTCTCTGAGGTAAGACTTGATTTGGTTTAATTAGCCTCCGGCCTCTTCTTCCTTTACTAAACACCTATAGTATAAGTTCGCAATTTCAATTCTTGAAGGGAAAGGAATACTTTTCCATAAAAGGAATCGAACTAACCATAAACTACAGTAATCATATCTAGGCGAACTGGAAGGTCCAGTCATCTAGTGATGACTTATTGGGGAGCCGCTCGCAGACCGCGAGCTTTTTCAGTCTCGATTTCTTAAATACTTTGAAAATCATTTTTCTACTTCTTCCAGTATCCATTTCTGAATGGATTGAGAACCAATTTCAGCTAGGAACGAAAGGCGTGGCACAACTTGGGAAGTTCCTCCTAGACTGAATTTTTCGTTGCTTTCCCGCTCTAGCCCATTTCCCCACCCCATTTCCCATCCTCCTGAGTTTTTAGATCTAGAACTTGAAAACTTTATGCAGAAACCTGCTCTGGAGCAGAAAACCGTTTATTTTTGAACATTTTTGAATTTTTCAAATTCCCAAGTGTGTTTCACGTACTTCACCCCTTTCGCTAGTCGCTCATTTGTGCTCATTGAACTCATCGCGAAAAACCTAAGACGTGAAGCTTTGTCATTCTTCCGGCTGCCAGTCACTGACGGGCTGAGTAGTTCAATTACCGAGCGAGTGCGCATCTTTCAACATACTCTTTCGTCTCTTCACGGACGAAAACTGGTCTGCCTACTGCTGAGTTTTGCTGCGATTTCGTTGTTGATTTTTGGAAACTCGTTCATTCTAGTCTTTCTAAACCTGTGGGGTTTCCTAAGAGGACATCGTTACGATTTCATCTTCGTTCCTTGTAGTTTTCCTCTTTTTTTTTCCTGATCAGAAACCAAGTAAATCGCAAAATATGAAAAAGTGATAAATTACCGTGATAAAAAATAGTGATAACCAGTAACGGTAGCTATAACAATAATAATCATAGAACTTGTTTTGTCTTGATGTTTTTAATAATAATAATAATAATAATAATAATAATAATAGTAATAATAATAACAAAATGATACTAATAATAATAAAAATATTAATAATAGTATGAATACTAATGAAAGTAATAGTAATATAATATGTTACAGATTGAAATTGAAAACCTTAATTTGCTTGCGAACACCAAACAAAGTCAAAATAAGGTCGACCAATCTCCTTCTCAATCGCACCCCACTCCCCCACCACATTTACATAGACCTTACTCAACCTCGCCCGTCGAAGGGTCCCCCTACATCAACTGATGATGGAGCATACTAACTTGTTTATCTCTACCGTATGAGCTTACTTTTAATAGTAGTCCAAGTAACGAAGGGCTACTTGCATGAGAAACTGTGAAGAAATGCTACCATGCCTTTGTTATTCCGATATTTCCTCGCAGTGAGCTCCTTGATAACATCCATAAATCATCGCTCGCCATTCTTATTGGGCATGATACCATTGTGAGCATATTTTCTCCGAATCGAGGAAATGCGATGGGATAGGAGGAAATCTGGGGTCTTTCGGAATCTGTTTCCATCTCGGAATTTCGACATTTTTCCATTTTTCAAGTTTTGGGCATATTTAACCTACGAATTTTGTTTGAGATCTTGGGTATATTCGACCCGCTATTTTCTATCTGACCCCATTTTTCTTTTCCTGTGATTTTCCAGTACTTTTTAAACTCCAGTCATTTTTCGAAGCTTTCTCGTCACGTTTCCTTCGTACTGCTACGTGTAGTGTCCGGGGATGAGTATCGTATGGCAGCAGACTCATGCTTTCCGATGTTACACATGCAATGGAGGTGCTTTGAGGCTCCTCCCATCTCTCACTACACATCATTTACACCTGATTAATGCCACCTTCTCGATTTTTCACGGACGTTTTGCTATAGCATAGAAAGGTGCTCACAGATAAGCTTCTTGCCTAATGTCTTCTTTACCTCCATGGAGTTATAGTTACGGTAATGCCACCTGAGTCAAACCTCGCATAAGATAACTTTAGGAGAGAAAAGTTGGAAGTCGTATAGAAGGTGAGCTGGAACCGACCAGGTAGCAGAATGCTCCAGTCCAGTTTTTTCTTTTGAGCTGAGATTGATTGAGGAGGGGAAGTCCCCTTTGAAGTGGTGGCTTTGGATGAGAAACCAACGCAAAGGGCTGTGGGTTCCAAGGTAATAACTTTCAGTATTATGACGCTTTAAGTTCTCAAGAAAAGACTTTTCAAGTGGTTGAGATTGACACCTATTTTTAGCTTCTCGACCCTTTCCATCTTTCACGTGTTTCCAATGAAGAGAATAGGCTGGGATCTCAGGTTTCACGTCACTCCTCTTGTCTCTGTTTCTTCTGACGAATGCACAGCAAGTCATCCAGATGGCATGATGCCTGTGCTTTTTTATAAGAAGCAACTCGAGGGCCCCTATGACAGGTGGTTCCCATTCTTTAGCAGACTGACTTAAACAACTTGTCTATTGACATCTGACTGCGTGAAAACGCTGTTGTAACGCCATGACATATTGACATACTGCCAGTCAACCAAGTGACGCGTCTGTCATCCCGGTTCAAAAAGCATTTTTGGTGAAGCTGGTTGGTAGGCCTTACTCTTTCGATGAAGGCAATCATCAATTAGGTAATTTGTTTAGAATGGTAGAATTTGATAGAAGTTGTCAAAACTATTTTTAATCGTTTTTTTTTGCTATAGGCATACGCTTTGCTCCACTTCTTCGTCTTCTCCTTCCTGTACCCTTGCTTTAAATTCAATCATTTCTTCCAAAATGAATTGCCTTTCTATCCGAACCATTCACCGTATAGATAAGTAGGGAAGTACATGTCGGCGCGATTTAAGGCTGATGAATAAACAAGTAAATAACTAAATAATAAATATGCTAAGCGTCAGACGCTGAATGATGTGGTTGGATAGGGCGATGATGGCTGCATGATAGACTGGAGCTTACCAAAAATGTCATCATTGCAATTTTTCACCTAAAAAATTCCTAGCTGGGCTAAAGCGCCTTTTGTAGAGTAAATAAAAATTAAAAAAGCTATAATTCAAAATTTCAAGCTGTTCTACCAAACTATCTACTTACCTACGTTCTCCTTCTTCTACCTTTTCCTTCTGCTTTTTTGACAAAAAGTCGAAAAACCATCTAATATAGCAAGCTGTCAGACCATGGTGTGCAGAGCGATTGGAACCGGATTAGAACTCCCGCGAACTCTTCGTGTGCCAACTGGACCCTTTCATGACACACTGACTCCTTCGACTTTACCATTGTTCATTCTCGGCTATTGAATGGAACGCTGAGCTTTGACTCAGTAACTTCCTACAAAATAAAAGTAATTCCGAAATTCTTCCCTGAAAAATTGTATCTCGGATCGAATATTTGTTTGGAGAAACAAGTCCGAGTTAGGGGAGGTCGAGAATCAATCGTCCTGCGATAAGAAGTAGTATCTTCTCTAAGTGAGGTCGGAAGTCAATCAGCCTGTAATGAGAAGTAGTATCTTTTCCATCTCATCTTTTTTTTCGATTTCATCCTTTAAAAAAGGAGAAGTCGCTTGAATCTAATTTTTCATTTTTTTCCGTAGGAATATGGCAGTTTGGATGGACTCATACTTTACATTGCTTTACTCCTATCTCTTCCTTACACTTAAGCATGACTGCCTACATGTTACAACTTAAATCTTTTCTCCATTTTCCAGCGTAGGAACTTAGATGCAGTCAGAGGATTTTTTCATTATCGGCAGAATTGTGACCATTTTGATAAGTCCTTCACTTTGAGTATCGTGACAAACACCCTGAAAGGGCCGATAGCGTCCTAAAGATTGTGAAATCACCCAAGTTCGCAACGTTCCCCAGCCTAATGCAATTGGAGGGTTTCATTATTTTTAAATGAAGTTTTTGTGTGTTTAATGCCATTTAAATTGCCATCGAGATGGAGCTTTTCGTATTTATTGTTGACTAACCGAGTATTGCAACTTTTGTTATGAGTCGAAGTTGTAGGGTTTGCGGATTACTTTCAGTGATCCGGCTATGCGTTCTCTGAGGTAATGAATGATTAAAAAGGTTGTACAGAATCAAATTAGTAACTAAGGAGTCATGCTATGGAGCTTGCTTGTCAGAATGAGATGTCATGTCCACGTAGACTTGGCCATGTAAAGGCTTTCGGAAAGATTAGTCAAGCAAAGATCTGAAATATGTGGTCCAAGCTTGTACTTGCTCTGATTTATCTGCTACTTTGTCACTACAATAGCTCAGAGAAGTCTAAAGGTACGATATGATGGTGTGTAAGACAAATCTGCTTGCCCCTGACTTGACTCCTGTTTGCAATACAGCGGGCTGCACTCTTAACTGCTCAGCCTTAATTAGAGATCGCAGCTATCTTTTCATTTCCCGATCGGCCTGAGACGCTTGCAGACGTCTTTTTACCCCCAAAGATTTCCTCCAGCTACCCTATCATTTCCCGGCAATCCTGCAATGGATGCAAACGCCCTTTTGCCTCAAAAATTTCCTCATACTTGCGAAAATTATTTTGGAGGGAATTAATTTTGCAAGTTTCTCGAAATGGAATTCTTAATGATGTCACGAAGTCATTGCATGACAGTGAAAGCCGAATGGGTGCCGAACAGAATTGGTAATAGCAGTATGTTCCCATAGAATCGTTTTGCGATAATTTTTGTGCCTTAATTAAGGATTGAAAAAACAAGAACAGCTCCTCGCGGAGAATTTTTGAGTCGAATTCGAACGGAAGGAGGTCGTTTGCATTGCTAGGGCAAGTTCTTCAATGCCGACAGAAATTGCACTTGTGTACGACATTTTGTCCAAAAATAGCACAATACAGGCCGAAATGCGAGACAATTTGCTTGAATAGAGGAAGCACTCGATGTTTCTGAAAAACCATCACAATTTAGCCATCACCCTGATGGTTTAATAGTCTATACTACAGGCTCCCACGAGGTCGGTCACTCCGCGACGGTTCACAACTCATTCGGGTTGTAAAATGCCTCTGAAGGTCTTAAAAGGGTGACGTGTTCTCTTATCTATGCGTGACCCACGCTCTACATTGCCATATTGCTACCATGAGTCAGCAATTTAATAGGCTTTGTGAGGGTTACCTTCTAAGTGCTGGCTCTTTCTCGAGAAAGCGGCTCAAGAGAAGTTTCAGACTATTTTGTCATTATTATTTCACCAATTGCTATAAATATTTGGCGATTCCCGGAAGCAATCAGAAACCGAACGTGATGAGTCCGTTGATTCCCTTTTCATTGCTCGTATATTGTAATTAATTATAGTATTTATTACAATTTCTAATAGCGTGAAGGTGGTGCAAAGGTAAGTAGCGCCCTGTCATAAATGCGTGTTCTGGAGACCGAATCCTTGGTAGATTCTCATCCGCGGCGACCAGCCTTCCCACCCCCGCGCGTCGGTAGTTGGTACCAGGCTCGCCTGCGAGTATAAACGTAAGGGTGGCAATTCATCGTAAAAGGTGTGCACGTTTAGAGTACCGCTACAATTTTGAACGCAGGTCGATCGCGCAGCACATCCCCATGAAGGGAATTGACTTGAACAAAAGTCTTTATTCTTCATTCCTTGTCTTCAATACTACTGTTATAGCTAGATCATAATAGCATCAAGTTGTAGAGGTCAACAATTAAGAACGATCACCGTACTCATTTGCTATTAGGTATTACTGTAAGTACAATGTTACGGTACAAGCTACCGTACTGCCTCACTACAGGAATACAGTACCTGGAGTGGCTACTGTAATCTGGTTACGGTAACAACTAACAAATCACGTTTGAGTTACCGTACGCCTTGCTGTTATTGGCCATGATTACTGTACTACAGTACACTGATAATTACTGTATTACCGTACACTTCACTAAACTATGATTGGTCATGGTTACTGTATTACAGTACACTTATGGTTACTGTAATACCGTAATCAGGCAAATGACGTAATCGCATAATGAGTTGTGAGGCCTTCATTTGTAACAGTTTTACGAAGATTAGTAGCCCAGGTTCAAACTCAACCGAAAGGTTTTCTCCACAAATCCGCATAGAAGCGTCATAAAACTGTGACGAAAGAAGAGGGGAAGGGTGGGGTGGCAGGAAAGCTTGCATCTGTATTTTTTTAAGTTTTCACATGAAAATGGTCTTAGATATTAAGTCCTCCCTCCCGATTTCTACAAATAGACCTGAGGGGATCGCTGCATTGTCCTCCTTTTCCTCGGACGAAAACAATGAGGAACGCTTGCAAAGCTTCCTAGTACCTTTACATTTTCGCTTTCCGCGAACATTTCGAAGCTATTTACCTCATTGCTTTCCAGAAACCTTAATATTCAGCACTGCAAGATCATTAACTACTTACATGACAATCATTTACTCGAAAAAGTAGAATGACTGCGGCTATTTTTCGAGATTTATGAGCCTTTCTCAGTGTAAAATGAGACTGTAATAGTTCTCGTTCAGTAGTCGCGGACGGAGTACATTCCATCGAAAATGCCAGTGTTGCTCGTATTTATATTCTCTTCCAACTCACAAGTTTCCCACAAATTTCCATCGAATACTTGGTTTTTGCTTTCAGTAATTACAAAAAGAAGAAAAAGAAGTATGAGTAATTAATAGTTAACAATTAGATTTTTTATGAAACAAAACAATACAAAAATACAATAAGAAATAATTATTTCGGAACTCAAAATTGATCGTTATGAACCGTTTTATTCTTCCCCACGCTGAACTTAGTCTAATTAGATCAAAATGTGGAGTCACAAAAATATTTTTTGTTTTTTTTTCAACTTTATAAAATTACTCCTGTTCCGATTACAGCTTATAGCCTTTCTTAACTGGTTGCCTCATTTTTCGGAATGTCTTTTCTGCCCAACTTGGTCCCCGCGCCGTGCAGAGGACGAATCTGCCGCTTCAGGCAAATATACTTGGCGTTGTCGCTCATAGAAGGGTCGAGAAAATTTATCTGCAAGTTTTTTGTATTCCTGTCCATGGGCGTAGTAGTTGCCATCAATACCTTCATTCCCTGAGTTTCTGCATAGCGCCATCGCTAGTTATGCCTTAATTGATAAAAAAGTGACAGTAATTGGGATGCCCTTTCCTTTTTTGCCGGTGAAGCTGTGTTGCTGCATATGCTTGAGTGTGACTCAAATAGTGAACATGTTCACTCGGCAGTAAAGTAGTTGTAAAGTCAGTAAAAGTGTTTTAAACTCCTGGGATAGTTCTAGTTGTAGAGTTCGTGAAGTACGCTGAAGCTTTTCAAAAACTATTGCTGTAATCTATTTTTTGCTGGACTTTAATGTACTAGTGAAATTCCAGCAAGCCACTATCACGCGCAACTGTTCTGGCTCTCCTTCATGCTTGCGTCGTTTTTCCCATTTCTCTCATTTCACGTTCATGTCTTTCACATCCTCTAGTTCCCAAATGACGCAGCTTCAAGGCTGCGATTCAGAAGAAAAGTTATGAGCTTTCCAGTAGCTGAGATTGCTGGTGTCTGTAGTCGATAACGGAAGCAGTCAAGACGATTCTACCAGAGACTTTTGCTAATTTGAAGCCTTACTGGGTTTTTGGCTAGGTGTCAAGGGTTATTATAACTCCAACAAGAGAGAGAGGAACAGAATCAATGTGCCCTTCCGATTGGGCTTCGAAGACGTTGAGGGCTGAAAAACGTAGACCTATTGGAATGTGTATTGGGTCTAAGAGGTAGCCATTAATAGGCACATCTTCTAATTCTTGGCTTTTGGCCCTATTTCCTCGTTATGGTGTGACACCACAGCTTCTGACCTCCACCGAAAAAGGAGAAAATTGAAAACGGGTCTGAGCCTCTGATCCGATCTCTGCCAGGGAATTATGATATGCACAGCCTATCCACTATTCTATATCTTTTATAATGCATAATGACAAAAATTATGGGGTATAGGCATACTTTCGGTCTCACTTTGAGTCAGAGAAATTTTGAAGTGAAAGTGTTCACGGTTTAGCTTGTTCTGGTCCTTTCTGGTCACTATACAAACGGGCATCATGTGCTTATCGCAAAGAAATTATGGCGTTTTTAATACGCTCTGAAATGGTCGCGCTTGTTCTGCAAATACGATTCAGTGTGTGAATTTCGTTTGCATTCAGTGACTGTGTATCCGACTTACGGCAAATGTTATCATAGATGTAGCTGGAGTTACCTCCGAAACTACCCCGAGTCTCTCTCCACCGTTGAAAAATCTTTTGATAAAATTTTGCTGTACTGAATGTTTCTATGTTTCGATATCCCTAAGTTTACGTTTTATNNNTTCGAAACAATCATTTATGAATCAATCATAGTGACCGGAATGCTACGACGATGATGGAATTTTAAACATTATCCCCAAACTCCAAGAAAATTCAGAAAATTTGAAAAAACGGTTCATAATCAACAGTATAGCATATGTACCTGATTCCTAACTAGGAACTCCATTCCTCTCAGAACTAAAAACCTCTTTCAAGGAATTACTTCATGGAAGATTTTATTTCAGTATGTAGTTCAACTTGTATTTCGAAAAACAAGAAAAAGAGTCGTTGACGTTCCGGATATCCCCGCCCACCCTTTCCAATTATCTTCTCTGAGCAGGGATTCTTGAAGTGCTTGAATCACCTAAATGGCATAACCAAAAATTTCCTGATCAAGTCTTTTTTTCCCTACAGTCGTTGCTCGGCATACTGTAAGCATTTCTGGAATGAAGTGCTCTCGTTCATTGGACTGGAAATGGATTCATTCCACGGAAATGAATTGGGATGAAGCGCTGCCGCGGTTTTACTGAACTTCATAGAACTACCTCACAAATCGAATGCCGGCTTCAATTCAATTAATGCTTCATCTCTGGTTTCTCCCGAATTGCTCGCCCATTTTGAAAGATTCAATCAAGACGCTTTTTCAAAAATTTAGCTGATACTTTGAAAGTTCTTCCTCTTTTTTTATGTGAGAGGGACTTCTCCGCTGTACCCCAGAGAGCTTACCACTTTTTGTGCAGTTTGAGCAGTTTTCTCCACTTCCTATTCTACTTTCATTTTTCCATAGCTTTTCCAAGATTCTTTTCTAAGAGAAACTCTCTCTAGCTTTTCCGAATTTTTCCTGGAATGATTAATAAATTCTCCATCATGCTATTCATCAGCATCTCATTCATTGTTCATGCCATTCCGTCGTCATTTTGCGTCACTCAGCTCTCTTGAAAAATTGTTCCTATTCTATTATATATGTCGTCCTCCTAGATGGATTTCTGAAAAGGGGGAACCCAACAATTCAGTGCTACCAGCCTTCTTTTTTTGGAGACATATGTTTGTTTGAGTCGTGTCTTTTTTGTTCAATCCTTTCGAGCTCGTTCCAGGAATTCTTGACATCCTCTTCTGATTTTTGTCTCTCTTTAAGTGATAAAATTTTACCCAGGAACTCTCAGAGATTGCACTCTCACTTGGACTTATCCAAAATGTTACCTTGTGCGTGTCGACCTTAATACTTAGCTTTTCGAAGTGGAAACTGTGTATTTGACAACTCAAAATATTCTGTGAACGTTTGATACGAGTTCGGTACTTATCAGAACTCATCAAATAATAAGTGTAAAGGGCAAGACCCGGTTTATAAAGGTTTTTCTTAAAAACACCACTTGATCTGCTTAGTTCAAGAGTAAATATTTTCGTCGGGCAGGGACAAACAGCTCAACAGAGGACCAGGAAGCAAAAAACCAATTAGCTGATAACGATCATATGAAAAATGAACTCATTTACCGCATTTGGGAAAAAGTCATGTTTTCGCGTTCGTATAGTGCCTTTTCAACAACATATATATGTTTATATAAAATAAACAATAAATTTGGGGTTCAGTGATACGATTAGATGATATGATAATCATATTGGCCCATACTAGTTTCATCATTAGGAATCCACGTAAATCCCTCAAAAAAAGTTTACCCGTCTCTATTCACTAGCAACACCTCTCTTGGTCTCAAATTTTAATCCACTCGGAGCAGTTTGTGAAAGATAGCATTGACTCTGTAGACAAGGTTCTCGAATTCTCCTTAGAAATCATGCTCAAACGCTGCAAACCTATTTGTAATATGCCTATAGGCAATTCGAATGGTGCCGATTTTCCCTTGCACGTTCGACGGCTTTCGATTTATATTCAAATTTGACGCATGCAGTTATGTTATTCGTAGAACTAGGCGTATGACACCTATGCATAACTATGAATTCCACTACGCCGTGGCATAGATCGCCTTAATTTCTGTTTTTCATTCTTTTCGAAGTGATCTTTCAACAGAGATATGGGTGGTTTCTGTAGTTTTACGATAGATCGCCTGAAAAACGGATCATTCCATTCATCAGTCCGTTTTTGTAGCTGGAATGAATACTAGTAGTGTTTTAGCAACAGGTCTGCAAGATTCCTTTTCCTCTCTCTTTCCTTTCCTTTCCTTTCCTTTCCTTTCCTTCTTCTTATCATACTTGAAGCTCTTCATCACGTGACTGTGCATTTTAGCGCATTTCACTAGCGTTCACGGTTCTTTCTACTTTCGATGTACCTCCTGATTCTTCTGTATTTGAGCGGCTGTTCAGCCCTTCCCACAACTGGATCAGTGGATATGGTCTCGCTGAGGTCAACAGAACCTCGTGTCCTACATTATAGTGAAATAACACAGGCCGTTTTATGAATGTTACTTACTTTTGCTACAAATTCTCATCCATGAAGATGATTGGTAAGGTCAACTCCAAAGTTCAAAAGGCTTTCGCAACGTTCATTAGGATGACCCAATAGCCGAGATCTCTTTTGGAAACAGAATACCTATAGAATCCGAACTTTTTTCATTCGAATTTGCTCCTCCTTCTTGAAGTCTTGTGAGCAAATGTGGAAATAAAAGTTGAATCTTTCACTTCCACACTTGCCCAGAGTTCCAATGAGAACTTCGAAGACACTCCTTTCAAGGAGAGACAAGGCTCCATGACAGATCGGCTCCAAATAAGCTGCACTGAGATTTCTTCCTGCAAGTTTTCTTCTGGTTGACTTCAATTTCATTGTCCCATTTTTTCGAAATGTTTACATCAGGAAATCGACCATTTTCGTGGTTCTCTTTTCCAAAAATGACCTAAACATTGCTAGAATAGCTCAGTGGACCGCCGAGTACTAAATCGACTACACACGAATTACTCCTAGATTGTCAGAAGACTACTCCAATTCGCCTCGAATTTGTGCTACTGTCCTTCCCAGTCGCCCGAACCAAAAAGTTTTCAACGTTCTAAAATGACCAGGACTTCTTAACACGATCTTTCATTGAGTCGAATAATAACTAATGGTAATCGTACGCATGATATACGCGATTTTATTCCTGTGCTATGAGCTTTCGACCATGAAGTCGCTATTTTTGAGAAAAATAGGTGATTGAACGATGGTACCTTTCACTTTGACTGGATCTGCCAGCTACATTGAGGGACAATGAACGACATCAAGATTGATTGATATCTATTGGGAGTGCTTTAGCCATGCTTATACTGGCAGTGACGTCAATCTCATCAGCTGTTGCAAGTAGGAGGGTGACCTTGAAATGTTGCCCATAAAACAGCTGCGATAGGACGAATTTTATGAAATACAGTATCCTTGTGGACCTCTAAGTGACCATAGATTATGCTGTGTTGTAATAGCTCCTAGCGGGCTAGTGACGGCTGGAGACACCGCTAAAAGCAGTGACGATCCTATGAAGAATACCCTAACTCCACTTCGTCCCATATCCTCCTATACCTATAGTAATTATAATCTCAACTCAAGTTTTTCCGAAGATAGGAGGAAGAAGGGTGGTAGGAGGTGGTCGAAGTTTGGCAGGATGACCAGCCTAACTCTGTCTGAACTCTTTCCGAGAGTGCTATCCATGTTAGATGAAGTGATCCTTTGGGTAGGATAGCCGCCTATCCTCCGTCTGAATGAGAAGGAGTTTTTTGAAGGCTATTTGGTTAAGAGCATAGGGTGTTCAGGGTGTAGTAGTAGTGATGGAATATCCGACATAGTCTAACTCATCTGAAGGAAATATGGGAGGCACTTGTTCTATGTTCTTCCCGTCTGATCTGATCCAGCCAGATGGATGGAGTTCTGGCAGACTTTTTCCAAAAGCGTGGCAGTCATGTGAGGATGAACACCTCAGAAAATCTTTTCTCATGCTTCATAAAATCAGCTGTTTAACAGGCGCCATTGGCCATGCTGTTTCCGTCCCACTACATCATGGAGGCTGACGCCAAAACGCTTGCGTCCATCATTCAGCTACGTGTGATTCGCTTGTTCTCCACTGATCACTGACAGCCTGCCAACGCCTTCATTTTCTAAAAATAGCTCTGAAAGATTTCTTATTTTCGAATAAAATTAAGTTTTAGTCAGTAATAATTCTCGAGATGAATCCAAAATACTTGGTGAACAATTTTTTTGGCTAGCCCATTATTCCTATTATTTTAAACGGAATTGCGCTACCCGTGGAGATAGGACTTACCGGTTTCATTATTGGTGAAGATACTCGAACTAACTAAATGAGCCAGTAGTGGTGCCATCCTACTTTTTTGAGAATTGGAAGCTTTGGGTTTAACACTTCAGGGCTCTCTAGAGAATTTTGCTTTTTTTCTAGTTTCGTTTTTTTTCGGAGCACAAAACAGTTTTCATGATCTGATAGACGGATTTGAGGTAGTTCGAATTCCTGCTGTCTGGGTAAAAAACGTTTTTGACTGTTTCTCAACAGTTGGACCTAACGACACATGGAACTCCAAAGCCGTGAAAAACTTTTGTGTGATACAGAAAATCATCCATATAAACGGGCCTCCAACTTTTATCAAGAGCGAATCTTCCCCTGTCTTTCAGAAAGCCTTCGACCTTTCAACCCTTTCATTTTTGGAACTGTCACTTCTATATTTTATGAGAGCTTTCAATCAAGCATTATTGCTCTACCTTTAGAAGCTCTCTCAACGAAGTCAATTCCCCTATCTTATGCTTAGATCCGTTCACCTATAATTTCATGACTTGCTTTAGTTATCCTTCTACCCCCGCCTACTCATTTCTTTCCATATAATAATATATCCGGTAAAAATGATAAGTACTATTGATTGACAGTTGCAGTAAATCATGTGTTTGAGTCAAATGGATAATCGGTGACCTGGAATATCCCTGTTATTTTCGACGGCGAATCAGATCAACAGCTTACGCTCGTTTCTCGTCCATCATGCGGCTTTTTTTCATCTTCCCTCTGACTCAGCGATTCTAATTTTAATCCATCCACTTTGTCAGTTGGCTATCATGCTACTGCGGTCCTTTTGATAACAACAGTGTCTGTGCACTGGCCAATTGTACATGATGACTTGTGATAAGGTATCACGTAGCAAAAACATGCTTCTCTGTTTGAATTCTCTTCTTTCAATCGTCTGCAATCAGTCTCATGTGCTTTTTGTTTACAACTTCAATAACAGAAGTAAATAAATCTTAACGGAACTGCGGTTGGAATTTCTCACCTCTGCTCCATTGCTAGAGGTGGCCAGCTCAAATTTCATCTGTATTTCTATCAAGTAGTATTATCAAATATCAAATGTCTTTTCCAAGACCTAAACCTATCAGAAGGTGTAACTTTTTCTCTATTAGGACAGGTTTTGCTTAACTACTTCCCAGTAAATCCAGCGAATCCAATCGGTTCTCAGGCGTCCTTTGCGCTCTTGATAGCTAAACTCATACGTAAGGCAAGCCTGGCATCGCCTACCCATTTCTAGCCTTCTTATGTTAATCAAGGAGTCCATTGATGTTTTAGATGTTTTTGAGTTTTTTTTTATTCTGGAACTCAATTATTCATGTGGAAATGCCTTTTTCTAGCGGTTGTTCTCTTCAAGGGTTTATATTGACTCTTATGTCAAACAAACTGAAGGTGCGAAAACAACGGAAATCTGATCCTGAATTCTTTGAATTTGCAGAAGTTTGCAAGCAACTTTTCCATTCTAGTTGTTCCCAGAATTGATTTTTGAGCCCTCAATTTCCTTTTTACCTTTTTCCCATGTAATTTGTGTACTTTCTAGAAAATTTCAATTGTTCATGTTATCGGAAATTTATGGCAGAAACGTTAGCAAGTTTAAAGGGTCTAAATGAGAATTTCAAGGTTCCAACTTTTCTCCAGTTTCAGCTTTCTCAGCTTTCCAAATGAAAACTCAATGATTTAAGAAATGATGTAAGTTGAGGGGGCAATTCACTCCCCTGTCCTTCTCTGCACAAAATTGTGACCGAAAAATTCCGATTAAAATCACCATTCCTTCACAATTGCGAGGGTAATACACTTTTTTGAACAGTTTCACATTTTTTGTAATAAATTTCATACTGCAATACACTTTTTTGAGCAGTTTCACATTTTTGTAATATGAACATTTCATACTACTGTATCCTAGCGAGTGTATGCTGTCAGCCACCATACAATCGTAGAATTGGGGCTGTGTAAAGGACCGTTCCTGAAAAGTGTCAGTACTGGAACATGGAAACCAAGAGGTAGAAAAATTATTAAGATATCTCTGAAACTAGGGTCGTGGGAAATAAATGGAAAATGGAAAGTGGATGGGATGGAAAATGTCTAGTGCCTAGGAAAATTTTCCTGAAATGAGATCGATCATTAACAGTTTTGGGTGCGCCTTTACATTCGACTCCCATTCAGAATTGCGGTGACGTTTGAAAACGTAATCGGCCTATGCAATAGCTTGCGGGACGCACTATTCACTGCTTCCATCACACCAGGGAAATTTTACAAACTAAGCGAACCGGATGGGAGAAACTCCGGACTCCTACGCCAGAACCAATCTTAATTCGATTCAGGGCCATGTGATGGTAGCAGAGCCAAAGACTACCTCACCTGCTGATTAGGGTCGAATAGCTTTTTGAAACATATTTCTACTTATACGTTTTCCCCCAAAAAAAGTGTTATATAAAGCAAAACCCTAGTATTACGCTGTTTTTTGTCTATAGTATCATCCCATCCTCTCCACTGCTTGTCTTTCGTGGGATCGTTGCCATCAATCCAATCAAAATTTATTGCCAACATGAGATGTGTAATGGTGTGAGGGAAGAACTCTCGTTAATCAAGCTTTTTCAATCAGAACTATTCTCGGGGTAGTGTAATGAGAAGTACGACGAGAAAAGTGCTCGCTCTAGGCAGATTCTCTCGTCGTCAATCTTCATACGTTACGTTCTTCCCCACCAACACTTGGAACATTCCCGTTTGCATGTGACCTCTGCAAACTTAGGCTATCATTTGCAGAAACCCATAAATTAATGTACGGAAACTTTGTAATTGAATGTTATGACGAGTACTTGTCATCAAAATGTCGGGCAAACCCCGAAGTATGTAAGTTGACACGCGGGACGGCAATGTTTTGACGAAGGCCTATTTACAACGTTTCAGATAACCCTTGAGTATTACTTCCTTTTACTTCATCCAGATTTTGATTTACGCATCCTAGATTAAGAAATGTAAATAAATGTGTGGAAACTGGCGTAAGCTGCATCTTTGCATTTTTTGGGAAATTGGAGATAAGTAATTCCTATTGTTTATTTGATTATTTGATTTTAGTTTATTTTTGTACTCGAATCAAGTTTTCTAACGATTTTGCGCTGCGCAAATTAATGATGAAAAATTATTTATTTTTTAGTATTTCCATTATTTTCTTCGACTATATCATTACTTCAAATAATTTTTGTAATTAAATCAATTTTGTTACAAATTTAAGTGGCGCAATTTTGCTACAGCTTTTTCTCTAAACTGTATGTCTTTTGGAGGTAATAGTACAACAGAGTAACTCATTACTTTTTTTTAATGATGTTTATTAGCAAGATTCTCAAAAGTCTTCAACTTTTCTCTTGCTTTACCCTCGGCATAGTTGTTTGTGATTAAAAAGTACTTGTGCGCGTAGGTTGTTAGGTGGAACACTTTGTTAAATTCTTTTCTTAATTTTTTTCAGTTTTAAAATCAGTGCTCAGCAGTTTCCAGTATACTGCCAACAAGATTTTTTAGAAAAACAGGCTAGGTCCTTCTATCTGGTTATTTCGGGCTGGTGAAAGGTAGATGATGAATAGGTGCCTAAAATAACTTCATGGGAGAGCCTGGCTTATTTTTTTCTGAAAACTTTTATCTGCAGCATGCCCTAAAACAACTTTTCTGGTTATTTTTTGATCCGATTTTCTCTTTCATTTTTCTGTCATACTGCCATTTGTTTGTGGATTTATCTCGACCATCAGCATCCATCTTTCTTTGAGTTTTCTATTTTCCAAAAACAGAACGATTTTTACGAAATCACTTCCCATTTTTTCAGGACGAAGACGTCGGGGGAAATATCTAATTCCACTGAAACGACGCCAAAAAAAGCCGGTAACGAGACTTCTACAGTACGAAAAGGTCAAAGTAGTCCCAGTATCGCCCGGCTACATCCCACAGAAACCGTTCGTTCTCTAGGTGAGCCTATGATATTTTTCTTGGGCTACTGAATGTATGCCATAGAAAGCATCAGTTTCAGTAGAATTTGCCGCTCCTTTTTTAGAAAATGGAAATAGGCTTTTCATCGAAATTCAGCTACAAATAGGGTGCTGAGACTTTTCCATTCACATTATTCCATTATCAGAACATTTTTATTATCAGATCATATTTTGTGCAATGTTTCATATTTATTTCAATACCTCTGACCTACAGCTTATTCTTCTGGAAGGGAGATTAACTGAAGACCACATAACTATGTTCTTCTAGTTACTAAACAGGATAAAAAGGGATCTTGCAAGAAAACATTTATGAGTTGTATAGCTCTCGTACGATCCGTTCATTTTGATAGCAATGTAAAGAGCTAGTTCGAAATTACTCGATTTCCAGTTTTTCCCATTTGTCTAGGGTCGAGTTTTAGCATGCTCTGTAGGGTAGTCTTTTGGCAACGATCTTCGACTCTAGAAGGTACATATATCCACGGAAATGGAAATTTCTAATGAAGCATTCAATTTCAAAGCCACGACAAGGGGCAAATATGGATCTAATAGGTTGCATTGAATAATGAGATTTTTTGGGTCTGGTAACGTCAATTTGAGATGCGCCTCGCGTTCGACTCATATTAAGAATTGACAATCCTCTATATGTATATAATACATTAATTAGCGATAACCAATGTCCTCGGTATTTTCTAATGATCAATGAATATCCAGAACTAGAACGCAATGGGAATAACAAGAAGTAGGTTAACGAAGTTTGAGTGCTACGGCGGGAAACTTTATAAAAGGACATTGGAATAGCGACCTTGTACCTCATTAGCGGTGAACTTGGCTATAAAGAAAGGAAAGGTGAAGTGAAGCCCTTTTGAGAAGGTTGCACTAAAGAGCTTCACTACACTAGAAGCCTTGAAGAGCCACGCATAGGTCTTCTGCAGGTGAAGCTCAGCAGAAAGTGTTTCGGGCTGTTCCCGTTGTGCCGTGGTAGAGTAGGATTCTTAGACTCACTTGTTTTCCGGTTCGCCTTTAAGTTCTTAATTCAATTTTCCGAACTCGACCGAATATCGTGCCTTCTAGAAGGCACCTAAGAGGGATGATTAGATGACCTTCAAAGGGTAAGGGTGTAATCGACTCGAAAATTCAGTTAAGCAGGGAAAACACCCTGAACGGAGCATATTAGGGTAATTTAGTATGTAGTTAGAACTACAAATATAGTGGAAGATATGCGTCTTGTCCTTGTCGTTGTTAAAAGGGACATGCGAATTTCTTCTCCAGAGGCTTCACTTAATCCTCTATCTTTTAAGGGCTATGGCTGTGTTTGAGTACCTTAGAACTTCTGGGAAGTGAGGGTGACTAGAATGCGGAGACGTAGTCATAGACAACCATAGTAGATATCTCTTCTGCCAACTTTCTTTCGAAACTATTTATCAATACCTAAATAAAACCATGTTGTTATTTGTTTATTTCACGCATCCCTGCTATCCAGTTGGAAACTGTTGGCGAGAGATACCTAATTGCATAGTGGTACTAAAAGTTCCCTGGTAAACGAATATGAAAGGTGACCAATAGTTCTAGTACGGTCTTTTACAGCCATATAATTGTTATTTTTTCAACCGTCTTTTCTTATTGTTTGTTTTCTCAGCGCTATGTTTATTTATGGAGCCACTTACCGATTCAATTTCCTCATTCAGTTTTTCTCAAGAGGACCCACATGGCCCATAAATGTTGCTTGTTGAGCGCATTGGCGAACAGGGCTGCTGAGATTGTTTGCCATGGATTTTCAAGTAGATAGAAATCGATTCTGAATTGCCCTTCATAGGTGGCTTTCTCTAGGAAGGCTTCGAGTACCAATCCTGGTCCCTTAGGGCTTCCACATGGATACCGTATCTCTTGTTCAAGAACCTCAATGTAGACGGACGCTCTGGATTTCTTCCTTGGTTTTTTGGTTCCAGATTTCCACCTTCTTTCTTTGCTTTTGGCGGGGAGTCACTGGGATTTTGAAAAATTTATTTGACTTATGTGTCCTTAGGTCTTCATTTGATTAGCAAGAGAACCCTTCGTGCAGTGCCTCTGTACACTCCCTTGAGTACCTATACTCGTTTGACCCAATCGCCTTAGTGGCACCGGTGGGAATAGACTCCCAGAACGCGCGGGCTGGGCACGTGCTCTTTACTGAAGAATTTTTATTTACAACCCTTGTCCTTTTAATTTGGATCTTATTGAGGCTTTCTAATCCTTATAAAAGCTTTCTAATCGAGAACGAGTTGCCTTATTTCATCGAAAATTACCTTCAATAGAGGGTGAATGAAAAAATTTGCAAATCTGGTTTTTGAACGTTAAATATGTAACTATTGTTCCCCAGAGTCCCGTTTGTGTCTGCTGACAGTTAAAAGAGAGATTACAGAATTGAAGTCGGCTATTGACTTTTGGAAACTTTCTGTGTCGAATATTTTTCTATAAAAATTAATTATTTAAAAGTAATTTAATTCAGTATATATAGAATTCGTTCCTGAAAATTTTTCAAATTCTAACTTGGTGATATTCAGGTGCGCTCCCAAGCTCTCTGACAATGCCCAGTAATCTCGGTGGTGATTGCTATTCGAGCACGGAATACGTCCAGTACACAGAACGGCATTTTGACGATTCCGGTAATTTATTTGGCTCATGGGGATCGAATTTAGCAACTCGAACGATAACTTTTGCTATTTGGACTTTCAAACTTTCATAAATTTGGCGGTAATTGATCAGAATAGCTTCAGATATTCTACGACACTATTTGATTGTGTTTTCTTCTCTCTTTCCAACTACGGCTTCTAATTTGTTTCTACTAGCGCCTAGAGACTCTTTCTTTGTGCTTATTTTACAATAACTTTGGGAAAGTTTTGATTTTGAAGGCAAATGGTTAGTGTACTCTCTGAGATCGAACAGCATTGTCTCAAAATATCATGCACTTTGTAGCATAGCAACTGCCGAGCAGATGAATCCTCTACTCCAACTAGTTACGGAACCAAACGATGTCTTCAATGAATTGCAGGTCACTGACGCGTGCGGTCGCGGCGCGCCTACAATGTGGACTGGGGGATAGATTCAAGAAGATGGTGTTGCATTTGATGGCATCCTGTTTTTCATATTACAGAGCTGTCCACGGTTGAAGCTGCGATATAGACCTTCATGACCATTGGAATTAATTTTAGGCTTTCAGCGAAAGGAGTGGTATAGTACGACAGTACCCCTCACCGAGCACTGCTCTTACCTAACTGAAATACTCTGTCAGGACAAATTCTCTTTTGAGCGGAAGGAGAACTGTTTGTGGCGCAATATTTGTTTAGCGCTTGTTTCGCCTCGTCGGCGTCAATGGTCATAGTTCAGCCACCCAAAATAACCCAGACTGTTGTCACTGCGGCAGGATGTGAGAAGGACGATCATCTTCACGTGATTGTCCCAAGGTCGAAAGGCTATGGATTGGGGACTCTTTTGCAGAGATTAATGAGTCGTTTCGTTCCCGTTCTGAAGCTGTTTTCCCCGATAACACCTAATTCATCAAACTTATTTACCCACTGGAAAGTTACAGCTGCAATTTGAAGGCGATCAGCCAACCGTGGTCAACACGATTATTTTGCCAGGCACTGAAGCTCCGTCTTCGTTGAGGCCTACAAACTTAATTCTGGCTGATGTTTAGTAATGAATAATTATCCAAATCTTTCCTGATTGATGGGTGCCACAGCTGAACATGTGCTCCTTTTCCCAACTTTGCAGACGGAGTCGTCTTCAGAGCATCCAGGGCGAAGTGTTCGCTCCGTCCGAGATCAATCCTTCTTGAATTTCCCCTCTTGCTTTGAAATTGAGTTGATTCTCCTCTTCGATGGTTGTGGAGACGTTGTACACTTTGTATTTACCGGTGGCTCTGTCCTACGATCAAGCTTTTGGAAAGATTAGATGGTCTCCCATCAGGATTTCAAGTTCTCCAAGTAATCAAATGAAGAAATTTGAAAAGCCCTCCCAATCCTGGAACCTACAGTTTGGGATGATGCGAGAGCCCAACTACTCTCGAAAAAACGACTCAGGGACGAATTAGCCAGCAATAAAAGCGCTTTCACACCTCATCGCTTCCCGTGCGCTTCTAGTCCAGTTTTATAAAAGCAGACAGATCTTGACGCAAACTACGAGCTGCACGCAAGCTAAACAGCTTGAACTGGGTTGGTGCGTGGGACGAGCCACCTAGCGCCGAAAACTTTTTTCGATTACGCTCGACTCCTATTCTTCTAAAGTAATCCGTAGGTTGGCCTCATTTCAATGGAGAATAAGGTGGATGAATTTATAGCATTCCTAATGCAAGGTCACGTCTCTCTACCGTACCTTGACTCCTCATCTATCCTTCATGTTTTCTTAACTACCCTGGATTTCATTTTCTTTTCGAATGTGTTGATTTACATCCAGGATTTGTTTGACCTGCTCCAATTCCAATTCCATATCGGAACGGAGTTCGATTGGAATGGATTCAGGCTTCATCCCACTTCGTAGTTTAACCCATAAGCCTGTTCCCGTCATACCTGATCCATGAACTTCTCTTTCTGCACAGTCTCTCTTGGAGGATTCTCCTACGTGCTACAGGGTCAGCTTTATCCAAAAAGGAAATTTCGGTGTGGTGTTCCAAGGTGGGATCGGAATAGTAACACAGTTGTGTGGCGCTACTACCACTACCATTACCAATTTAGGCTATCTGAAATATGGTTTATTGACGCAACCGCATCTGGGGGAAGTCTAGAAAGATCCTTCTGTTTTTTCCCACTTACTGCCGGGATTTACTATAGAATTAAGATTTTCTTCTCTACTTGCTTCCTAATTTTCTACCTACTCCTATTCCAGAGTAGTAATTAGGTTCATACTTGGACGACGGGTTTCCCGCAGTGGACAGTGATTTCACCAAATTGAGTTATAGTTCACTTTTCGCAGAAAAAAATGTGAGGGGCTAAAAAGATGGTAGTGGAGGTGAGAGGGGGGGGGGCGTGGAGAGTTTCGGATGAGCTAGCTTGGCGGTTTTCAAGAAGTCTGCAATTCTGAGTAGTAATAAATCTTTTTGTTACACATTTGAATGACGGTTAATGTGAAGACTACGACTATCTGATGGCCATCATCCCCATAACCTATTTTCGCTATGGGACCCAGCGTGAGTTCTTTGAGTTCACCGAGATTGCCTGAAAGAGCGTGTGTATGTATATGTGTGCGTGTGTGTTTAACGCAGACACGTCCTGTACTGTATGGGGGGCCACTTAGAGCGAACGATCGGCACTTGTCGGCATAGCCGAGAAAACACCTCAAACATCTATTTTCACGAGAGCTACACGACCGCTAACTTCTCTCCTTCGCTTTTAATTACAATTAATGGTTCTACTGCTTTATTTCTTTTCTTTCTATTATTTCTTTCCTTCCCATTAGCAAGTCTTTGCATCGCCTCTCCTGGAAAGAGTCAGCATGTCCGAAATATTCTAAACTTCTTAATAGATCTAATCATTTCTATTTTGGGGGAGTTCTCTTAATGCAGCGGTGGTAGCACTGAAAGGAGCTCTATTCATTCGAGGGAGGCTGTCAATTCTCCTGAGTATAATGATGATTCTCCCGATTCAAGATCGATCGGAACTAAAACCGATCGATCGATCTTGAATATTCTAATTTTATAAGGAGAGTGTAGGATCGAATCTCTGGTTGGTTTTCAGAGTTTTTTTTTTGGAATTTTTATCGCAATCACTTCATCACTACCCACCATCGTTATCAGACTTCATTTTCAAATTCACTCTGACTGTGCCAATGGAACACCTGTAGATTCATCTGTCAAAGACTGTGCTCTCTATAGAGGAGGCCCTTCTGATTTTCCCCCAGGGTTTTGTCCTTAGAATATTAGTTTTCAATAAAAATTTGCTGGTCCTGAGCACTTCAAGCGATATAATGACATGGAACTTCGGTTACCATACCGTAGGGTGAGCCTTATCATTAATGGGTTAGAATTGCCGAGTTGCGAATAACTTATCACTAAAAAACAGCAGCAGTTGTCATCAAATTTATTTTGGCCGATTGCCCCCGAATCGATTGAATTTTTAGACGGCCAGTGGTGATCATTAATTTCTATAGGCGTATGTATACAATATTTTAATTATTTTTCCAACAAATATCATTTCCACAGTAAAGCAATATATTCAAGTTCCGAACCAAACATTTTAAGCCATTATTTATTTTTGTCGATCACTCTGCTTTAATTTGGCAATCGATTGAAAGTAGGAAGTCTGATCCTCCCAATGTGTTCCTATGGCGCTTTTATATCACTATAAAAATGCGCTCGAGTGTTGTTTACTTGCACAAGATGATGAAGTTCAGTATCGATTGCTATTGATTTCTTCGATATGGTTACCGTATTTCTCTATCATCATTTCGTCACAAAGAGCAATAAGATCACCTAAAGACATAGCTGGGATCAAGAATCTCTCGAATTAAGCGCTCTTTCATATATCATGAACTGGCTAACTGGTCATAGCCTCATTTGAAAAACCAAAGGCTTTCTTCTAAGTGGGTTTCGATAATGAATGGAATTTCAGTGAAAATAAGTCAGAATTTGAACGGTCCAGGAAAGAAAAGAAGAAAAGATGTTCATACAGTTTTTGGTTAATCGTTCTAAATTCCGGATACCGATTTTCAGCCTTGAACGTTCTGTCGAGTGCCAAAGTGGCTCTTTATTTTTGAAACAACGGCAAACAACTTTTTAGACTTTCCGGCATTGCTGCACTTTTTTAGAGTTTTCGATCAATTCTTTTCGAATCCAAATCAATAACTCTAATCCTTTGTCATGCTTTTTCAATCCCGATTTTTCAAATATTTTGTGCATGTTCACAAATTCCATGTTCAATGCTCCCTTGAGGAATGTCCTTGTTCGGCGGGCTTGTTGAATGCATTATCTTTGGCGGCTTACCCGCAGATGTCGTCTGCCAGACAGGATTGTTTTTCGTCTTGGAAAATGCCTGTGTCGTCAAGCGTCGACAAATTGTCATCGACAGCAACGTAACTTCGTCAGACAATGTCTGACGAAGTTGTCATTTTATGACTTTGGTCGAGTCCTCGTTGACAAATTCCTTCCTACTTTGTCGTCCCTAATAGAACTGACTCGGACCTTTCACAGAATGAGGCTACGGAATCGGGATGTTTCGTCGACCATCAACACATTTGGCCTCGTCGTTGTCGTCAGTCGGTCATACACCTTTGTGATAGTTCTTTCTGTTCGGTCTCGGTCCGTCGATCTGACTGGCCGCCATTTCTCACAAACTCGTCAAACATAACCGACGTGTGGACCGGAATTGCGTTTATTCAGGCTCGGCTACCGGTGCCACCATCCACACGTCTCGTCAATTCTACCCACCTGAAAACACGNTCCGTTACATATCTTCTTCTTCCACTGTTGATCCCACGTCGTCGGGGGATCCGCTATGCCTGTATATTCTTTCCTATTCCTCCTTCCAAATGCATCCTCTGCCAATACCTTGGCCTCAGCAAGGCCTTTCTCAGTCACCTCTAGCCACCTCTTCCTTGGAGCTCCTCGTGGTCGCTTCCCTTGAGCATGAATTCCAATGCCTTCCTTTTCGGAGATCCTGTGGTTTTCTCAATTCTATTATAGCAGACGCTGCTCTCTCATCCTCAGCTGTATTCTATTACACACCATTCACCAGAAGCAAGCTATGTCCTCACCTAATTTTACCGGAAGCTATCTATGTCCTCGTCTGATGCCTCCCTAGATCCTGCTGTTTGATGGCTTCATTTTCCTTTTTATTCATTTTTCTTCGTAGAGAACTATCCGCAACCAGTTTCGGTGGTTCTTTGAGTAGTTTCCATTCTAGACACTGAAGGTTGTTGGCGCATTCCTTGGACAAAAGTTGTAGCATTTCCATCTCCATCGCAAAGTTAAATGAGGTCATTTTTCCCAATAAAACTTGCACGTAATAAATTAGGTGGGAGGTCCTACGGTGTAATACGTTGTAAGAAAAAACACAATCTTCGATAAAATCTGGAATCAATTTTCTTTTTTCTAATGCTCTTCGCAACATCTTTGTCGTAAAGTTCCATACGATCCTTGGATTTAGCTTGATAAAAAAACAACTTTTTTCGCTAAGATTCTTGCCTAAAAAAACGCGATTCAGTAGGACTTGTTGTCGTCCCAGTCCACATGCAGCTACCCTTCCGGAATCCAGTTTAGAAATTCTTATTATATCAGTAGTCTTCCGAAAATTGCTGAAAGAGCACGGACTTCCAATTATCGGGTATCCCTCTCATGGGGAAAACTTCGTATCCACTTTGGTAAAAGCGAATTGAACAGACGTCTCATTCACTCTCCACCATCATTTTCAGTGTTCAAACTTAAAACTATTTTTCAATTGATTCAGCTTAATTCGATCTATTTATCATAAAATCGAAAAATGAAACCTGCTCCATCCTTTTCGCTCCCATTTCAGAATCTTGCCACATACCTCCAATATTGCTATAGTTTTCTTCTTTTAGTCACCAAACACCTCGATCAGGTATAAGAGGAAAATTGGTTCGAGAT
>UZAF01016783.1:44911-65036 GCA_900617895.1 Haemonchus placei
AAAAAAAAATGGCGAATAGGAGTTTTCCGTCGGAATGTTTTGAACTCTCCTTTCCTGGCATAGCAGGAATGCCTTTCACCCAGCTATTACCTGGGTAGTGCCCTACCCGGGTACTAGCTTCGAATCAATGGCTCTTGACTTACCATTAGACGGATCCAACTTGGGAAAGGAGGAAGAATTGGCCTAGATACATAGCTGCGAGCTTTTGAGCACGACCAAACAATTCGGCCGCATACGACTACATCCGTCTCTAAGCTTTTCAGCTTTTCTACACCTCAATGGAAAGCCTAAATGATTACAGTAAGCTAGTGAACTATACCCCTTGGCCATCTTCCAGACTCTCAATGGAAAGAAGTAGAATGAATTCGTTTTTGAGGACGATCGCTCACTTCGGAAATTTTTACGAGCTCTGGAAAGGCCAGAAACCATTTCTAAACCTTCACTTTATCATTAACATCGAGATTTCCTTGTTTTATGGCTCAACTAAAGGTCGTTAAAATTTGTCTTCGTCAGTTTCGACCTTGAATGGGAGTGATTTACGTGCGAGTGCTCGTTTCTGTTCCTATTTTAGTAGTGGTTTTTCGATTTTCTTGCTGTCTTTCATCTAGCCGCCAACTCCACTGGTGCTTTCTCCATTTCCCATAGTGTTTATGTCGGCTAATCCTATTGCTATCGCCTCAAGATGACCTCTTGAGCGGCTGATAGAAGCGTTGTAGCATTTGAAAGGGATTAGTGCAAGTCAAGTAGCCACTGGGGAATCCTGCCCACCAGCCATATCCGCAGACCAAGATGCGACAGCTCAAAAGAGTTCGGCTGCCGTGATGGACCGTCCTGAGGGTAAAGACGGGCCCCTTTTGGACAGAGAGAAGTGGTAACCATGCTCCAATGAAAGTGATTCCATCTGACCTGGCTTGAGGTTCGTTCTAACTCCGCTTAGAAGGTCTCCATATTTCAAGGATTACCGTTTGATCTTGGCTCTCGTACTTGTGCCTGTGCTCACCTTTTGGACTTGAAATTTGGATTGACGACCATGAGGAGAAACTGATCACAGTTGACACTACTAAGCTGTAGACATTCTTGTTTGGTCTGGGCTATATCGTGAGTCGTCCCAATCTCTTCAACCACCCTTAAGTGGGAGGTTGAAACTTGTCTTCATTGCATAAACTCATTGAGGAGTAATTGCCTTTATATGGTCAACATCCCTACTGGTTGTAACTTGGAAGTCCTTCAGAAGCGGAGTAGTTTATGGATGAATTATGGCCACTCGTTTTACTTCCTTGGAAAGCAAACGAGCTATATCGACTTTCCGTTGAAGATTATAGGGAGGCGAGGAGTTCCAGCGTCTTCCTTGGTTGGAACTGGAAGCCACAACCTCGCAAGGGCTCACAGGGAGTCGCTGACCAACGTCAAAGTCTACACTTCACTTCAGAGGAGGGAGACTGATAGAACTAAGCAGGAGCTTCTTTAGCTCCACTTGCTGCTACCCTGCTCTTGCAGAGAGCTGGACAAGATATGTTGCTCGCCCATATCGGTGTAGGTTGGTCTGTCATTAAGCTAACTCAACAACAAAAGTTCTTAAGGACCGAGTATTATGTAACTACTGATTCAACTGATAATTNAAGACTGATAGAACTAAGCAGGAGCTTCTTTAGCTCCACTTGCTGCTCCCCTGCTCTTGCAGAGAGCTGGACAAGATCTGTTGCTCGCCCATATCGGTGTAGGTTGGTCTGTCATTAGGCAAACTCAACAACAAAAGTTCTTAAAGACCGAGTATTATGTAACTACTGAGTGAACTGGTAATTTCAAACTTTACTCCGAAACAGTATTATGTAATAATTAGTTTTACTACTATTGGTGATTTTCTTGTTTATTTATTTGAGCATCAGCCAACCCAGTTATTTCAAAGAGCTGAAAATGGTAAAGGATCATGAATCTTTTCTGACCTTGAATTTCGAGCCGAAAGCTTTGTGTTTCCTGGAAACTGGCAATCAGACGACTGGGGACAACGCATTTCCAATTTTACAACCTTTCGAGAGTTTTTTTTTTGATTTCGTGCCCATATGGTCCTCGTAGTTTTTAAGGCCTCATGGCAGATGAATGCCCTCACTCTCCTTGATAAATGAAGGATGTCGTTAGCTGGCAGTTTACAGTACATTCAGTGTAAATCCTCGCAGTTTGCGTGATTTTTATGTGTCTTTGAGGTGATCGGAGGATTGGCTCGATAGAAGCCTAAGTTTCTACAGATTCAGGCAAACACTCTGATTTTTTTCCGAAAACTATCTCCATCTCTCACAGTCGGTCCTCCGCATCCTTGTGATACGTTGATTAAAATTTTGACGGTACAATTTTCTTGTAGAGTGGGTTGAAGAGGAGTATTCTTATATTCCCTTTTGCGGGTACATACCTTCAAATTGATGTAAATCCCCTGTCCCAGGCAATCGCAGAGCTACTCCTTTTCGGAAAAGCTTGACTAGTAATTTCTACTTTTACTGCACTCAGCAACCTTGCCAAACTGTCTCAGTGAAAGATTCGTTTTGTTCGCTGTCTTCCTAGACGATGTCCTTGAGTGCTAAAGGTTTCCCTGGGATGGTAATAACTTTCTGTGCGAGGTAATAACTTTCTGACCGAGGTTATCGCTTTTCACAAAAACCCAGTATCGGCTTCAAAACATTCATCAGAGATGCGCCTCTCAAGAGTTTTAACCAGTTCCTTCGCTCGAGCGACCCTGTAGCTTTCTCCTGGACTAGCACTGGGTTTGACATAACCCACAGCAAAATTATCCAAATGGAAACCCACATGTGGCGATTTCTAGCAGCCTCGAGAGAAAAAAATAGGTCCGTTATTCGATCGGTGTTTCAGTTAGCGGAGGTCGTGATCAGGCCAGCTTCGTCGTCGAACTATTGCCTTTTGGCCCCTTTAAATGGCCTCGAATCGCCTCGGCGCCAGTGTTTGTACGTTCTCGCGTTGAGCGAGCGCTAACAATGGAAGCACTTCTATCCACGGTTTGCAAGAATTGTCATCGATTTTGGAACTTGCACATCCATTTTCGATTCAATTTCGCTGCCAAAATTGTGCAGACGTTCCAGGGAGCAGTTAATTTGCTCTCATTTCCATTTGCTTTCTTTTTGCTCTCATTCTTTTTCTTGCCTTTTTCTCCAGAGACTTCCCTGTAATTTGCAGAGTTCACTATTTAGTTTGAAAAAAGTCAGGACGTTCAAAGATTTGCGGAGAGCAAGGGCTGCAGCAGAACCATTCTTTCAAGTCACCACCTCAATCACCATCCAAGAACTATAGTTAATTTTCAAACTTACAGATTGTTTATTCGTTTACTCATTTATTTGCCCACGCAACGGTAAAAATTACGGGATTCTGCCCTTTTTCATCGTTTCTATGCGAGTGTTCATCCGTTCTGGAACTCAGATGTAATAGAAATCCAAATGGGCTTCTCTCTGACTCTGTCTACAATCTGACTTTCCCATTCACAAGGTATGGGAGATGCTTGGGCGAAAAAATGAACCAATGTGGATAGATTTACTTGTTTCGCAATTCAGTAAAAAATCAGTTGAGGGAGAAATTCATGAATAGGATTACTACTATCAATTAGAAGGAAAAACAAAGTTGTCTCCATTGACCAATCCCAATATGGGTGATCTTACTTCCTCGAATCCAACTCCCTTTAGATGTACAGATCTTTTGATTCATACGGGGCACAGGGCCTTTGCAATGATTCATGGTCAGTTGATGGTCAGTGGCTGCCTTTAGCCATCAACGAGGCAAGCTTGACAACAACTCTGAATGACCCCGCAGGGACTAAGGGATTGGTCAGCTAGGGTGGGTGTCGTTCTGGGACTTAGTCGGTAATCGTAGGTGGTCGCTTCCCTTATCCATAAACGCCAAGACGAAACCAGTTGTGGGGTGTTAAGCTTTTTTCTTAGGTGCTCTTGAGCTTTAGCCAGCAATTCCGCTCAACATCGTAAATCGGCTTCTCGGGCGAGTCTGTTTTTTTGACACCTCCGACTTCTCAGACACCAAAGCAGCCGCGTACAAATAAAATTTAATTATGTTGTTCTCGCTTTTTCGAACAATTTTACTGCTTTTCTATAGGTAGTCGGGGTAATTATTACGGTAATCGTCGCCATAAACTTGATTCCTCCCGTGTTTTGAGCGTTCTCCACCTCCTTCGTAGTAGCTTCGAAAAAGGTTCCCGAAATAAAATGAAAACAGCTTCCGTTTTGAGGGCTAGGAAATAGGCTGAGAGTCCACTATCGCTCTGGCAGTCCAGTTCAAGCCCTAGCTTCCTCTCAATAATTTTTGCCATCCAATTTTATTTCTGTTGTAAAATTCCCGAAATTAGATTTTTCGACTTTAATTGAGTCATATTTTCGGTTAACTGGGATGTTTTTCGAGAGACAAAGCACCATATTTTCGTTTTCACAAACGAGCAGTCACATGGTTATATGAATGGCTTAGCTTTTGGGTAGAAAAACATTCAAAAATGACATCAGCGATCAAAATCGCGTTAAGTGGAAGTAGGCCGAGAATCCCGCAAATAATTAGGACATTTTTTTTCCAAATGAAATCGAATCTCTTTACTAACTACTCAGTAACTCCGTGATAGCTACAGTCTCATTTCGATTCCCGATTTTAGCGACTGATTTCCTGAAGTTCGGATTCCTGAGAGAGGTACATCCATCTTTGGGAAACTAAGGCTTCCATGCTTTCCGCTACTGCTTGTAAATTTATCAGCTTTTAATTTCTTGAACCTATTCAATCGCGAAAATGAATGCACTGAAACTCTCCGTTCTCCTTAGACATAGTTAAAGCATAGACAGCAAAATTTCAAGTCGTAGTTGAAAACAATTGTGGGATGCGCCCAGGCAATGACTTCCATTCAGAACTGCCGTTGAAAGCTACATATGCAACCTACACAATGATTTCTGTAGTCCAGTTAAGGTTCATGCCAGTGCTTTTATCCTTCCAGACGAAACTGGTACCATCTTCATAGAAGGATGAAAAGTGTCATAGAAAGACCAATACTTTCAAGGCTGATCGATTCTTTTCTGGGATGCGCTCCCACATTGGGCTTCAATTCAGACTCGTGTCGATTTGAATGCGTATGTGGCCTATATAATGAAATGCGATGGTCAGCCGATGCCTATATAACTGCCTTTATTCTTCCCGACTAAACTAGTACCAGTTCACTAGTTCCCTGGAGATGGGAGCATTTATTGACGTTAGCCGTCCGAAATCTGAACCCTGGATTTGGGTGTGCTTTACTGCAGCTTGGGACTACCCAGTCTTTACTTGTTTGAAGAATTACTCAAGCTATTAGAATTGTAGGTTTTACACTCGAAGCTGAACTGCTGAACTTTTTGATAATCCCTTTATTTGGCTCAAAATTTGGTATTCCCAGTTCTTTCAGAGCCTGGGAAGGCGAAAGCCTTGGGGAGCTGGTCGTTCAGTTCTCTCTGGTTCAGGGCTCCGCTTGCTCTTCGGGTGTATCTTTAACCCTGTCAATCGAACTTGCTGCTAATCATTAGAACCCCGTACAAAATCCGTTTTGGAATGGTGATAGCTCTCGCTAATCCCTTTGTGCTGGATTTGTTGACAGCAATGTTGAAGTAGAGCCTGCTTTTGAAGAAGTGGCTAAGCTTCCGCTAGAAAGGAAGGATCGTCGTAGGGACCGGCTCTTGTGAAAGGTTGATTGTTTGAGGGTTTTCTTCTTATTGTTTTTACCTTGTTTCCAAAACATTCCAGGAGATAAGGGTTAACGCGAAAAACAAATAAACATGCATGTTCCGGTGGTGAACCCGGAGAATGTTGACAGGGAGCTATTTTNCTAACGGATTAACCTGTACGGAAGGTTTCCTGCCTTCATACGGTTGATGTTAGCCATGTGAAATGAACATACTTTTCGGCCAATTGTGCGTCATTTCTAAATTGATGCTTTTATCACCCTTGATTTCCCTCTTCCTCTCCCTTTTCCACCCTTACGTCCTCCCCCACAACTCCTCCCCTTTTACTCTGTCTATTTGCTTTGCTCTTCTTACTTACTTCACTGAATTTTCTGAAGCCAAAAGCATCGCTGAGTGGGCAGCCCCTTGTAAGTAAGTAAATTTTAGCCAGTTCCATTCATTGATCGGGATCACAGCTAGGCATATTACCACTTCAAGGTTTGGAGTATGTCCTAACTGCTCCTTTTGGATTAAGCCATGCATTCGACGATCTTCTAGAGTCGCTGAAGACATTTCAAGAAATGCTGGCTTGGATATAGTGTAAAAAGTGAGGCGATGTTTATCTCAGTGCCGAGCTGTTCCAGACGTTCTCGAAGCCAATTAGCACGCATTCGAAGGAATGTCAAGACTTGCCAGCTTGAAGCTCAAGGATCTACAGCAGTTAATCGAGTAAGGGCGAAACGAAGCGTTGAGGTAGTCCGCTTCTTGCTCTGCCAGCTTCATTGGAAATCTAAGTCAGGACCCATGTTTTCTAAGTCTTTCTCTGGAATCGCTTATGTAGCTTATGGCTTCGTTTTTCCTAACAATTTTTTTCTCGGTGTCATTCTTCTGGACCACTTTAGTGGGATTGTAACTCAATTTGCGGTCTATACCGTGCTAGTATTAACCTTGCCGATCCTTCTTGATGCTTTGCTCTCTTTTCTGGCCTTTTCCAACCAACAATTTGTGTGGAATTCGCCAGTTTACTCAAATTATACGTTAGAATCGGCAGGTGCATAAGGGGTGTCCTTTGTTAAATGTTGTTCTTTCTGTTCGGTGGAATGTGAAGGCCTTCGACGTCCTCGTACGGCATTGCCATTGAGATCGCATTCCCTTTCGAGACCGGCTGCTCTCCTACTGCTGTCCCTTCCTTGGCCACCCGTCTCGATTTGACGCTTCTTGCGATTCGCCTAACCACACTGACCCTCTCATTCAATTTAGCTCGCTTTGTGAAAGAGCCGCTCTTCCCCGGAATTGACCCTCCGTCCATTAACTCCTTCACTTGCCGCTGACGAAATTGAAGCTGACAGCTCTGAATTGGGAACTTTAAGGGTGCGACTTCTTTTATGTGAGAATTCTACTTCACTGAGCAAATGCATAGACACGATTTATGCATTTGCTATAGGAATTTCTGATTGTCGCCTTCTAAAATGCTTGCCTTCGCTGATCGAACTTTCCATCGGCTTGTTCTTCGTCCTCTTCATGCTTTCCTCTTTTATGACCGGTCAGAAACAGTTGCAGCTCAGAACATCACTCGTCAAAGCTAGAATACGCATGATAAGTAACCTCCTGGAGTTTTCTTTGGGAGGGAATGGAGGGGAAAAGCTCCAATAGACCTCGAGAGTTGCGAAGCGTTCGTGGAGAAGTCTTGATAGTTATCGAACCTTCAATCTTGAGGTGACTCCAAAAGGAATTCCGTCCCCGTTGAAAAAATTCCAAAAAAAAATTGCAGAAATAAATGCGTAGTTGCAAAGAAATGCTGAAAATGGCAGAATTCCTTAACTTTTAATGTCTCAATTCCCTAGTTCTGATTTTTCCGAAAGGGGTTCTTGTATCACGTCTCCTTCAGACTTATTTCGGCACGCTTTTACTTCTGAGTACTCATGGTCAGTAGCCAATTCTCATATGCTAAGTTTACAAATCCGTATATACTTACTTTCTATCACCTGTAGATGATAGTTTTGATAGAACCTTTTCTCGTCGAATACAGAAAGTCAATGAGCTCCGTTCTACGTGAGATGTAATGCTATGATCGAAAGACTGGATGAACCATTAATTTGTTTTTTGCAATTCTTAGTAAACTCCATGACTTCTCAGAAATCGTAGCTGCGATCCTATGAAATTGAGCAACATTCCACGATTAGTACAACTTTTTGCCCTGAAATGACGGCCTTCAAGGTTTTGAGTACCACAAAGTGGGAAAATAAACGAAATGTGCCATATCTTCATGCGAGAAAGCAAACGAATCGTCTGGTTCATTTTTAATGTTGATTTTGCATCTTGGATGTGTCAAACCTTCTGTCGGAACTCTGAGAGCTTAACTGGTTGCTAAATTAGCCATTGAGACGTTTCAACTTCCTGAAGGCGTTCTGCTGTTCGCCTTTGATTTTTGAAACCTACCTTCGTCTCTTTCAGTGTAGAAATCCTATCCTAAAGCTTTGCACTGTCTCTTTCTCCACCTGGACTTTACACTTGCTAGGCAAGCTACCGTGTCCACTGCTTCTATAGCGCATCTTGAATCCCTAATTTTCACTGTCTAATATCGGAAAAGTAAAGAAGTCTTGCATGGCACGTTCCCATAGTTATGAATCGTACCGAGGGTATTACCCCGTAACATCACAATGTTGGCACTGTAAAACATCGCATCGATGTACTCTGAGTCCATGAGACGCTGAAAAAGTGAATGTTGATGGAAACACAGCGATTGGAGCTTACTTGCATGACGCACGGCTGCTGTGCGGCTGCTTTAATAAGGCGGAGGAGGTCAAGCCTGTGTCGCGAATTCCAACAGGAGTACCAGGCTAATAGGCTGGGTAACAGAATAGGTATTCATTCCTCCGGAGCAAGAGGAATCGAGGAGTAGCAGTGGATCTGAATTCGGCTGTTATTGAAGGAATTTTGTCATACTCCAGGCACTGTATGTGAGAGGGTAAAGATTCGGTGCTGTATGAGAACTCAAGGAACTTCAGGGAGCTCCTGCGCCTGACCAGCAGCATACATCTTCAAATGTACCCCTTCAGCCCTGACCTGATATTCCACCTTTTTTGAATGTCGTATGAGAACAGTAAATCGTGTTTTGAAGAAAATTCAGAATAGTCGTGCCGATAAACCCACTTTTCTCGATGCCGGCGATACCGGCTAAGAACTCGCCGAAATAGACAGCAAAAGCGCCGCTGCAAGATGAAAGGGATACTTACAACATGAAAAGGCAGATCGAGCGGAGGCAGTAATCGTTTCTGCGGTGTGTTCGCTCTTCGAGTGATTTTTTTCCCTCGTCACTGACGGCTCTCTACGACGAGGAACACACACACACGCATACACACCAGCCATACGTACGTACGTACGTACGCAGAGAGTTTTGTTCTCGACCCTCGGGACAGTTGTGCTGATCGCGATTTCGGCCCTGTTCCCCGTCCATCCCCGTGTTCGTTCCCAGGCACACATAAACATCGCCAATTGTCGTAACCTGTTCTCTACTGCAGGAGGAAATTTCTGTAATTTTGACTAGATCGTTTTTATTGACGCCGTTAACGATGCTGCTCGAATTTGTTATGGCTGAACCAGGTAAGCTGTTATGGGTTTTTCCTTTTTCCAACTTTTTTCCAAGGGAATGAGTTTGAAGGGTTCAAAGTTTGAACAGCGAAAGTTAGGTTAAACCTCTAGGGAGTGGAAGATTGATCGTTGCCTTGCAACCCGAAAAATAACTAAACGAGAACCTACAATGGAGAAGGGTTGAGCCGGTTCCTCTAATTGAACTGCTTAATTGTTTTAATGGATTGTTCAGATCGTTTTTTTCTTTAGACAAAATGTGTTTTTCCTAAAGCTATTTTCAAAAATAGGTCTAAATTTAGCCGACTCTCCGAAATGCAACTTCTCCGCACTCTAATTCTGTCTTTTTAGCCCTCTTGGAATTTAAATCTCTTTACTCTCCCTTTCATTTCGGAGCTAACAACAAATTCTGGATATTAGACTTACAAAGTTTTCAGAAAATTTCAATGTTCTTGCCAAACTTGAGAAAACTTCTGTTCTTTTTCTCTGAGGCATGAATTAAGCTCGAAAGCTCGAAGTTGTTTTTCCGTCGAAAGTATTTCTGAGAATTAACTCCACTTTGAAATTCTACTTTTCTCCCTCTGTTTGTCTGCCTACCTGTATGCTTTATTCGGGTTTCTGACAAAGCCGGTATTTTGACGTTGATGGTATCTTTCATGGGCATCGTTTCGCATAGCACAAACATTTATTGTTATCCTTGCAACAGGGCAGGCTATTTTGTAAGTTGAATTCCTACCGGATTGCATTTATGGGCAGAAATCGTCATGATACCCGTTCGGCTGTGATAACAACAATAGGGCTTTCAGGGAAGAAGACGATATACCTGGGAATCACTTGGTTTCTTCATATTGGAAACATTTTGGGAGTCCCTGTGAGTGTTTCTTGATCCGATTGTTCTCTTTGAAAAACCGATCTACCAGGCTTTCCCATAGCACGCACCTATACATACATAGTCGTTAAGCACGGAAAAAGCCAAAATTTTAAACTTTTCAATAAATCCGGTTTTGAAAGTAATTCAGCTGCCATAAGGCCCGTCAGATATTGGATAAAAGCGCCCGTACCAGTACTTCTCCTCTTCTATGAGCTTCTCAAGCTTTTTTCGCCAAGGCTTGCCTCTCGTACTGTTCTGTCGGCTCACGTTTGATTCCTATCTAATCTAGTATTTTTATTTTCTTTTTCCTCCTTTTTACCTACACAGAACATGATTAATGAGGCAGGAAATTCTTTCCAATACTACATAGCCCCTTGCCGAATCGTTAAACCCTTACTTTGTTCGGTCTCAGAAAAATGAAATGTCATATTATGCGAAGAAAGTCTTCAGTGAAACCGCCATAAACACAAAATGTCTAGGTCACCAATAAATATGAATGGGCAAAAAGCGAAGAAGATGAAAAATGATTCCGATACTACCCTTTCATCATCTCTGAGGGTCATCGTACTAGTTGGTGATATGTGCGGGTGATTCTTTGAGTTTTTGGCGGCGAGTTTAAAGTCTTCCGTTGTCCGTTCCACGCTACTACACAACAACAAATGTTGCCAAGTTACTGCAAATGATTAATTTGATCCAAATCGTCAAGATATCACTGATTAGAGCTACCAAGGATCCTGGATGATAACCGTTGTTACATCATTGTAACATGGATTCTTTTTTTGATGGCCATATGTCATACAGCAGCAGGAGCAGGGCACATGCTGCTGGGATAGGATATAATGTTCATGTGTTTCTGTGATTCATGACTCCAGTAGGCTGCTTACTCCAGTATGTCAGTCAGTCAGGCTCCAGTCCTTCGTTCTGGGTCGCCCTTTCGTCGTCTGTCCACCTTTTTCGTCTATTTTCGTTGCTGTAGGTACCGACTTATACATTTTTTTCCAGTGTCCGGTCGATGTCAATCCAGTTTTGTTCCGTCTTCTGTCACTTAGCCAATGGCTGATGTTTTGTTGCCCCACTGTCCGTCAGAGCTGTTTTTTTTCGGTTGCTTTTTACAGCGTTTTTTCCATACTGTGTCCTTCGGTTGAGGTGTACCTGAAAAAAATTGTCACCTTTTCGGATTTTCGGAAGGAATGGGTCTGTGAAGGAAAAGGTCGCTGACTGACTTGCTGCGCTGACTCAATGAATGGACCTGGTAGGAATCGAATCGGTTTGAAACTTGTCTTGTGAAGCACGGCTTAATCTGAAGGCTTGGATTACTTTTTTCCTTCATGTATTCATATTCCATCCTTTCCACGTACCTGATTCCGCCCATTCCAACACTTTCTACTCGACATCCATCTTATCCTGTCTTTCCTTTTTGATTACCGGAGCCCATCCATCCAGATCGTCAACGTAATCAAGGTCGTGGCTCGTTTCTGTTTCATTTCCTTCGTACAATGGTTTTCATAAGTTCCCAGTGTTTTCCCCTACTCCCACTTCGACGGCATCGCATTTCCATTTCATCTTCTATCGACGATCCTCGTTTCCCAGGGTTTCCGTCAGTGTACATGTGGCAACGATGAATTGTGGGCCTCATTTTGTATCCATCATTACTTGACTTATGCCAGCAATACAATGTTGCTGCTCGTGGCTAAAAATAACTTTTCATGACACTCGCATCTTCCTTTTCATGAGAAACGTCAGCAGAACTTACCATGTTATAGGTAAGGGTGGGAACAGAGATGAGCATAATCTGGTACGCTGCTCTCTGCTTGGAATACCCCCTAGATTGGTTCAGATGATGAGTCGAGTCTACGGCGCATTCCTGACAAATTGTTTGATGTCGAAAGCTCAAAGCGTCCAATATGGTTTCTGGAGCTATTATTTGAGAAGAAATTTCAATAGCGGATCACCTTCAGAAATTTTTCGGGCTCGAATTTCCAGTTGGTGTGGTTTCGATCCGCTTGAGATATATCTGCGTAATTCAGCAATGTTTATCGGACCATCCTTTCTATTCAATTTACTGCTTTTTTGTACGCTCAAGTCGATCTCTTCACGCATTTACGTTATGTGAAGTGTTGGTTATTTTCGTTGGTGGTTTTCCCAGGCGTCTCCCGGTGCAGTTGGATCCGGTCGTGCAGGTCTGTGCAACATTTCGATAAAAAGTCAAAGAGACGAGGAAGTGGCTCGATCAATTCGTTTTATAAATGCTTCGTCACATATTCCACTTCCACTCGAAAGTGTGGGTGTTTGGGAAGGTGTACCTCTCCCACACAGGGTTCTGGAGCCGGCCAATGTTTGATGTTTACGATTAGAATCATCCTAGACAAGTCTGATCCAAGCCATCCCATATTGGCCACTGAATGGCTAGTGGTCTGCGGGACACTCGATTCAGGAATGGTCCGGATGGCGTCGGAGCCACGGAGCCATTTCCCCCTTTTCTATCTCTGCGCTAGGCTTGGCAGAAGCTGATCCATCTTAGGAGCTGATTTTTCAGTTTGAGGAGGTTGGAGATGGGCATGACTTATAAGCCTTTGAAGGTCCTCTAGGGATTGGTAGATCTGATGATCAGAGCGGAAAGTCCCATGCAGAATTGCGAGGGCCCCTTACCGAAAGCCCCTCATTCGATGCTCTGAAACTCTGATTAGTGAAACCAGCTGTCCCCTTCGGCCAAGCTGCTCCCCAAAGTGACATACAAGCCTCTTTTACTTTCACTTCTTCTCTTGGACCGTTTCCTCTTTGACTACTTCGCTTTTCATTCATGAGCGAGGATAAATATCGGGTAGTTGGATATTACTTTCACCCTCGGCTAGCGTGCCCTGAATATTTAGAGAACAGCATTTTTGCCATTTTCGAAAGGCACCGGAGAAAGTACATCGTGGCATCATCCATCACCGATGTGCTCTAGAGGGCGATCTCGTTGATGGGAAATTCCTCATAAGCTTGAGACATCTATCCGGCTATAGATCTAGTTGAATGAGTGTCCTTAGCACTCTCTCGCTCGTCGTCTTCTTCTTCTTCGCTCTTCACTAACCGCTGCGCTCGTTTGCCAGCCGTCAATCCAGAGATTGCCTCCATTTCGTGACTAAGTGGCCACGATCTTCTGAAGGCATCTGAGGGCATCTACTTTATGCTCTGCACTCACTACCATCTGTTGCCACCATCTTCTCGTCGGTTTCCTCTGTTTTCCCAATTCGTTCATGCTCTGTTTCTTAGAAGTATTTTTGTTTCTACATCAACTTCGTCTGAGGGGATTCCTGTTCATTCATTCTGTCGTTTAATAAGAGGACTTCCCAATGCTCCACAACAATCCAAGATTAGGCCTAAGTAAAAAGAAATTCGGACCCCTCTTTCCATGGCTTTCGACTGATCAGAGAATTGATCAGTGAAAAATATCAGTAATGACGGCTACTAGCCGCTAGGAGCTCTGATCGGATCGCCCTCTGGTATTTTCACCCCTGAACATTGCTATCTGATGGTCCTGGTCGTAGGACATGCCTATGCCTGATAGACATACTTCTTGGGATATCCCTACATTCGTAGGGTACTTTTTTGAGCTCTTCTAACTGTTTTACTATGAAATCGATGGTAACTAGTTCTCTATCGTTACAAGTGGAATAGGGACGGGTTTGAATTGAGTGCCAAGAGGAATGTCAAAAAGAGCCCAGATGGCACGAAAGAATGCCATCAACATGAGGCACTTACTCGTGTAATGGGACTAGACGAAAAACGGCGTATCGCTTTTTGCAAACTAGACCCAAAAGCCCGTATAGCAATCGTAAATCTTGTCTATTACACTGTGATTTAGACATATAAGACCGTACAGGTTGCTAAGAGAAAGTGCAATTTCATAGGGGGGCTGAGGGCTGGTATGCAAGGAATGGTGTTTTTAAATATTGCAGAATGATTCTTTTCTCGCTGATGTTTTTGTAACAGCAAATAATATTGCAATGGCTTTATTTTGGGATGATCCGGAGGTGAATCATGTAAATAAGGTGCAAGGGTAAATCAAAGATGGATCGAAAATATTTTTTATNTGATAACAATATTTGTATCTATGTTTGTATTTGTAACTATTCTACTACTTTGTATTTTTATATTTAATGTAGGTGGCGATCTCCGCAGGCGCTGAAAAAGATTTACTAAGACCATGTCATACTCTCTACCATGTCCTTCAGGAAGATGTTCTTTAGTCGTGGATAATGCTAAAACCCCTGTTCCTCCGATCCTGTTTTTAATGGTAGTGTTCTACGGTACCAGTCAGAAGTTTTGGTAGTTTCTGGTCCCATCTGGCTGAATAACGCCCACCAGTGCTGAGTTGACCTCTCGAAACTCTATTAGCATGGCTCAGCGGCTGTTCCACAGAGTCCTCCTCATGTTTCTGATGTTATTGAGCACTTTGTAACCTTCTGAAGAAACATTTGTCGGAATAGAAGCTTTGCTGTGACGACATGATGAAAGATGAGGTTCAAAGCGTACCGAATAGCATGGAGCAAGCTGGTACGGGGCATGAACATTGTAAAGCTGTCAAAACGTTCGGCGAAAACCCATCGATCAACATGACAATAATTTAAAAAAATAATTCATTCTTTAAACTTTGAATGATGGCAATGTCATGGTTTTTTGATGCTGTTGGTTTTTAATCTAGAAACGTTATTTTGACTTTATTTGGCACCCGTTTTCAAGGCTTACTCATCGAAGTCTTCAAAGGAGTATCATTTCGTCTGGAAAAATTGACTTCGACCTACAATCAGAGTCGTTGAAGCATTGTGACTTTTACTACAAGTCAGTGCGTTTATCCTTCCAGACGGATCTGATACCGATTAATCGACCTCTGAGTGATGGAAATCTGGTTGGCGTGAACGAGTATAGAAAATTCTAGCCCCTGCCCATGCGTATGCGACAGGGTGCCATCTGCCACTACCACCTAGACCCTCCTATTGAAAAATACAGTATTGTTAATATATTTCTGATTGACCAAATTTGGGAGGTACGAGTGGAAAGTATTGTAATACAGAAATTTTGAGAAGCCTTAGAAGCAATAGAAATAAATAAGCTTGAATTATTTGAATTTAAATAGGAATAAATCCAATTTAAGATGGGAATAACGCTACAGCTGAATAAAGTGCTCTTACGTTTTGGCCATCATCACATTTCTTTGGCTGCCCCGCTTCTTTTACATTAATTTTGCTAGAGATCGATATAGAGTTTGNGTATTGTTAAGATATTTCTGAATGACCAAATTTGGGAGGTACGAGTGGAAAGTATTGTAATACAGAAATTTTGAGAAGCCCGCGAAGCAATAGAAATAAATAAGCTTGAATTATTTGACTTCAAATAGGAATAAAATCCAATTTTAGATGGGAATAACGCCACAGCTGAATAAAATGCCATTACGTTTCGGCCATCATCACATTTCTTTGGCTGCCCCGCTTCTTTTACATTAATTTTGCTAGAGATCGATATAGAGTTTGGGTGTTGATCAATTTCGCCCGAGGAATGCGCGCCGCATTCGACTTCTATTCCGTATCGTAGTAGCATATTGAATGCGCTTATGGCCTATACAATGGATTGCGGGAGCCAGCCAATGTACAAGTGAGTGATTTCATCCTCCCAGACTAGTCTGATACCAACTGATTGACTCTGGAGGGATGGAAGGCTTGGTTGGTTGGATTTGAACCCGACATATGCGTGTAAGGTCGTGTAGGGTTGCCACTACACCATCCCCTCCTATTTTTGCCATAGCCTACTCCATTCCATAGCATATATGTAGTATTTATAAAATAGTATGACAGCATTAGTCGTACATCAGCCCTAATGGGATTAGTACGTCATGTGACCACCATGATGTTATTTCTTGACATTACGAGGGTGTTCCACTATGCGCCCAAATATAAACAGCACTCTCGAATGCTGCTCTCACACGGGCGCCTGTCTAAACTGAGAAATTCGAAGCGCATCGTCTTCCCATACGAGAGCCATTCCGATAGTTTAGTACGATTTCGCCATCCGCATAGGTGCTATTCAGACTCCAAAATGGCTTTGGGTGAACGACCCCTTCCTAATCATTTGACTAACCCACTTGTTCGTTAACGTTTCATGTCCCACCAACGGTTTTTCATTCTGTCAAATCACATTTTGTTGTTAGTGGTATGAAGGAACTGGAAACTATTCGAAAGACAAAGTAATGATGATTTGCCTGTTGTGGTCGAATTGAATCTCTAGTTCTGTGATTCCCAGTTACGAACCCCGCTAGCACGGGGTTTTTTCTCTGGCATCCGGTCTGTCTTCTGTCTGTCATATCATGGTGGTGTTGGAATGACCATTTTGCTTCAGGTGATTTGAAATGCTATTGGTTTTTTCGTCTACGGATGAAGCAAAAGCGTTGGCTTTTCGTTTCAACCGTAGATACCCTTACCCCTGGACTAAGGCGCTTCTGGATTTACTCGAACTCTGAACATTACTTGAAATCCTTTGCTGAATTTCTCCTCATGGGTCATCCTCCTTTTCGTTTCCATTTTTCTTTTTTCTGAAAAGCTGGCATACCCATCTCAGCTACATGGTGTACAATGTCGGCTCAGTTAGTGTTAACTTTGGGTCGCAAATCTTGGATTCTCATGATTGGGAACTGTTGGCTGTGAAAAAGTGTTCATAAATTTGGACATGGATCAGGAGAACTGAATCGATTCCAATCCTAGTATTCCATGCCGTGCCGAGTAAACGAGTTTCGTGTTACTATTTTCGAAAACCAGGGTGGTTTTTCTGGCAGAAATTTATATTTTTTAAACTCAAATATATTTTATTCTCTTTCAAATATACATATTCTGTTCTCTTCCACAAGATGTTATGCACCTATACCACCTTCAAAAGCTCTCGCCTTTCCCTAAGCATGCAAAGCGCTCGTATTTGGTATATCCAAGCTTTATGTGTACTCTCACAAATCGCCGTACCCCTTTAACGCCTCCTGGAAAGTGGTTAGATGTCTATTTGCGTGCTGGTAAGGTTGAATGTCTGATGGGCAAAGTTCTGAGTTAACCCCTATTTATTGAATTATTCAGTATTCAAACGCCTCTTCAGCCAGTGCTGAACTTGTATTAATCTCTGATACACCTAATACTCTGCTGAGCATCCCAACCTTCTTTCACCCGGGTGGTTCAGGGACTGCCAAAACTCGAAATGGTCGTTGTCTTTTTTGATTATTATGTGCATGGCGCGTACTCATTCTATTGAAAAATCAGAGATTCCCCTGTGCTTTTATGTGCACGTTCTAAAACGGTTACCACCCATTTGCACCCTGTATGTCGAAGCTACTTGGTGTTAATACAAATAAACAATATAATAAATAAGTGAATAGAAATGTTTTACTTTGGTACTACGCAGTACATATTTCAAACCTTCAATGAAAATCATTACTCATTAAAACAGTTGCCTGCCAGTTGTATCCGTATCTGACCTATGAGCCGGTTGAATATGACTTTTTCAAGAACTTGGGAAATATTTCGAGAACTTTTCTCGTCCGGGATCGATTTTTCCTTTTTTTGCCAAGCAGTAACCTTTTTTCTCTTTCGATTTTCCCTTTTCATTTGACTTTTGTATGGGATCAATCTATCATCACATTGATCATGTGTCAAACAAAGGTGCAGACCGCGATTGGGAAATAGCGTGTGGGTGTTTGTTTTTCAACGAGTTATTCCAATTTTTCAGATTCGTGCAACGGCAATACAATCTCCGAGCCTATTCAGGCCGCTTTTCGGACTGATCTCTCCAATAAAGCGGGCGGTGCACGACGACGAACTCGTGTCGAAGGCTCATTACAGAGAGTACATCAGAGGTAACACATTCGTTTATTACAACCAGTTCCTTTGATGCGGTGGGAAAAAGTGTCACTGTGGCTATGGCTATAACCTTCGCTTACCAACTGCATATCTCATAAGATCGATTTATGGCTCTTCGTGACGTCGGAAGGGACGGAAACTATGGTCCTAAAAATGTTAGGTCCCGACTAGACGCTGCTCGAATTCAATGCGAGTCCAAACATAGTAGCGCCACTGGGAGTTCGAGCGTAAGCCAGAGGCATGGCACAACATATATATTTTTGTAAAATATTCTATTCCTACTATTTCTCGATTCTGCTTTATGCAGAAGTCCTAGTATTTATAGTCGCTAAGAGCTTGGTTCGTTGTATTTTACTCTCTAACCAGCAGAAACGCTTTCAAAGTTTTGATCTGAAGTTCCATTAACTAATGTTACTTTGCCGCAGTGCGCGATGCGCAGTCTCACGAGATTGACGTTGTGTGGGCAAAATTTCGCCTCGGACGGGACTCGAACCCGTACTTGTGCTTTTCTTTGTATGTGTGAGTCCTGTATGATCAGCTATGGCTTACAAACCATTAGATGGCGAGAGTCAACAGACTCTCTGTAGTGTAATGGATAAGGAGTATGGCGCCAAAAAGCACAAGTATGGAGTCCCGACTGGGGCCGAAGTTTCGTCAATAACTCGCCAACTTTATGAGACTCTTAAAGTTGTTAATGCTAATCGGCTAAAATGAGAAATTAACGACTTTACGGTTTCTCGTCATGCCCAGTTGATGCCAATTTCACAAAAAGAGCACCCAGGACTGGTTTAGTTTATAATTCTTCGTGTCTCACACGCTGAACTTTCTAAACTCCAACTTTACTGTTTCTTAGCTCTTCAGGTGGGCCAGTTTAGCACTGTTGGAGGTCGTCATAGCATCACAACGGGGCGTGATTGCTTTCATATTTTTCTAAAGAGTCAGGAGGTACCGCTGTAGTGCCATGCCCTTATAAGGTCACTGAAACTAGGTCATCTGCATGGTCCATTCAGTTGAGGGTAACTCAACCCTGTTATCAGTTCAGGCATTAAGCCAGCAGTTAGAAGGTTGTTTATTTCTTTACTTCTTTTTATGTATTGTTTTGCCTCGACGTATTTACAAGGAGAGAGCTACAGATATGAAAAACAGCGAGATGATAGAGAGAAAATCTCTACGTGAAGAAAAACATCATCACCTTTATGGCTAATAAAAAGTCGGAGCTGCTAAGGGGCTGGGTCAGGTGGCCTCGCGGTTAATTTTTTAGCGCCACAACCACGATGGCACCTCCTGACTCACACTGACTGGTGATTCGGTCGGTTAGACCAACTCGACCAGACTGTCACAGCTTAACGTTGAGATTTACCAACTGGTGATAGAAACTTGCCATCATTGAAGTAATGTGACGAAAGGTTCATACTCTGGCGAGGAGTATAACCTTAGCTGTGAAAGCGAATGTTATTATTGGTTTTTTCGGGATACAATCGATCAATAAACCAGTTCAAATCACTGATTCCTCAATAAACCAGTTCAAATCACTGATTCCCTTAAACTGTTGGAAAGTCGCTTCGTTTCTGCTTCTCACGAAAGGGCCATTCATCACATCACCTTGCCTTTTTGAGCATTACTGTTCCCATTCTGTAATCATCAGATGAACCGTCAATATCATTCTTGCCTTTACCCCTGTTCTACCACCTCTTGCTCTTATTTATATCTCAAAAAAGAACATTTAAAAATCACTGTGTATATGCATTATCCCATTCGATGAAAGCTTGCAAGGGTTGAAGATTGTTTTATTGTTCATGCAATCATTTCTGCAATTCCTAGACTGGAAAAAGGTGGGGCGCATCGAGAAATAAAAGAAGTGGTTGCGACTGTTTTCATGTTCTGTTGTTGTTGACATACAAAAAACTAGCGATTGAAGCGATCAGGCTTCCCAGCTTATTGGATTCTGCCTCGTACAAGTCCAGATTAAAATTCACTTGAGAGCTGTTGATTTTTTGAAGATTAGAAATTCAATACTTTGGAAATCTGAGAAATGCGGTCCGGCGAAAGCTGCTTTTTGAATCTTTTGGAGGACGTCAGAACCAAGGTGAAAAAAAAACTCTGAAAGTGTCATGCTC
>UZAF01016784.1:0-20104 GCA_900617895.1 Haemonchus placei
ATTAAAATTTTGAGTTTTTGGGGGTGTAATAGTAGAATAGTACCGAAATTTGAAACATATGTAGAGAACCATTGCAACACAATGTATTAACGAGTAGTCATTTCTATCTTTTCACACCATACAAGCTTCAGAGTGACAGAACATGCCAAGTACGGTGAAAAGACACATCTAAAATGCCTCAAAGTCTAGTCAAATTTGCAATGTGAACAATAGGTTGGAGAGAAAAACTTTTCATGTTGTGCGCAAAAAATTATGACCCATAATTGCAATAATACCATAGCATAGACAGTACTTTTTGTTAAGGTATATTGTGACTCTTGCCATTAGACTTCCCAGAGGTTTTCGCAGAAATGTGGCAATTTGTATGGAACTAATTTTAGATAAATCGAGCAAAATTCATATGCTTTCCGGACACGGCTTTGCGCTTGCAGCGGCAATAATTATGAGCACAAGGCATTTTTGTTCTCCAGGCTGGAATGGATTTTTCAAAACCAAAGATTCGGGAAACTGAAAAACACGAATCAATTCGAAGCGTGAAATAGGCCGTGGTAGTCGACTATCCCGAAACGCAGTGTAGATGAGGCGACTCATTGGCTTGGATCTAGTCCATTTCTCGCAACTGTGCCATTGAATGGATGACATCCCAGGTCGTTTTTCAGGTACCGCTGATCTGAAGACCACACTTTCACTGTATTTCTTTGGTTTTCGAATCTTTCTCACATGTCAATGTCAATCGCAATGAAATAACATCTATGCGTTGCTGAAAGCTGCATTGCCGGACTTTAGTGGACATTTTCCTATCACGAGGCATTTCATACCCATTTTTTACTGGATCAGAACTGAATTCCTTCGCTTCCAGTCAGCCTCTGCATCATTAAGAAGGGGCGCGTATTTCGTAAAATTTCGCGAATCGAGAAATCATTTAATTACACTCATTTTGGCGCATAAGGCTTTCAAATCAGTGAGCATCCATGAGAATTTGTTAAAAGATGTTACGAAATAGTATAAGCTGTGAGTGGAATAACTGTGATTAGAATTGTCAAGTTATTCATCGTGAAAGCACACTGGAACGATTGTGTTCTGCACACTAGGTATATCAAGAGGAAAGATGGTAACCGAGAAGTTAATCAGTTCGAGTCATACGTCCTCCGACTTGAACCTCTTTCAGATCCACGATGTGCAGGAAAAGTTTACAAAGATCCTAGCGGCATTGGTCTCAAGTTCTGTGATGCAGAAAAACCATGCACAGAGGCAAATACTTTCTGTGACACAGAATCGAATCAGAATGTGGCAATAAAAGCCTTTTTAAACAGGGGCTTCTGCTGTCAGTGTGAGTCGATGTTTTGCAAATTTTCTATACTGTTCTCCTGAATCCAATTGATATAGCAGAGTTGGTGGATTCGACGGTGCTACTGTTCCATTGGAATGACCATGTTCCACTTCTAATGGATCTTGACATAATAAGCAGATGTTTTTTTTTAGTTATGTTGTTACATACTTGACCAGGACAATGTGACTTTGATTTCCCATTACGTTTCGGCCTTGCCGCCTACGCCTGAAAGCCGTTTGATAAGGCTGAATCTCATTATACGAGAGATTCGCCCTTGTCGAACGGCGTTCTAGAATTCAGTTCAGTTCAAACATGGGCTAATATTGCTAGACCGATCTTGCAAATCACAATAGTGAGGCTCACCTAAAATGATATTTTTGGTCGTTGCGAGCCTTCTCCGAATCGATTCCCTGAGGATAGGCATCGTTTGACCTCACCCTCGACTCGAAACTGTTAAAGCCGGGAAAGTTGATCCGGTTTTGTGCAGTCGATTTGCCGCACGCGGCAGTTTCGGACCATTTGCCTCGTTATAGCAGTTCTAACGTTTTTCATGCAGCTCGCTCGACATGTGATTACTAAATTTGCCGTGTTTCCACTATTACTCCTCTTGTTCATTATTTCCTATACGCTGTGATGCGTCTGCTACATTCTTTCAAGCGCGACGTCGCTTTCGCTGCGAAGCGACAAATTCGATTCGACTGCACCTTACCCCTTGAAGCCCGCATAGATCCTAGCAACATGACGATACCCTCTTTCCCATTACTGCGGCTGATACAGTATAAAGTAAAGCAAGGGAATGAGGCAGTTTCAGGCCAAATGCCAAATAGAGCCTGCAGGAGTGAATCCTACCTACAACCCAGCCTTATTCCTTGAGACTATTCTTAGGCTTTTGGCGAGCCTCTTTCACTTCTAATGGGTAAGCGATAATGTTAGGTATGAGGTTATCTTGCATTCTGTTCGGTAATGGTTCACCATCCTCCTGTCAATTTCATTATCCCGTTTTCATGGAATGTTCTAGTTTTACGATCGAAAAACCTTTTCAGGATCTATTTGCGGTCCTCTCAACGATTTCCCATTCAAAGTATTCTGCAGGAACCTAGACAAGTGGTAGTCTGATGGTGCTACACTCGGACTATATGGGGGGGGGGGGGGGTGTGGTAATACATCCCACTTAGCACTGAGCAATTTTTGACAGCTGGCCAGAAATACGTCCGGTCTGGAGTTACCTTATTCAAAGACAGCACCCTTACGACTGGCTAGTTCTTGGCGCTTCTCGTCTATCTCTGCCTTCATATTGTCTAGCTGAAAGCAGTACCTTACCAAAATTATCGTTTGATTATGCGAGAACAGTTCATAATCAATGATTCCCTTCCTATCACACCGGCAGCACAGCATAATCGTCCGCACCTTGAATTTGATTTCGGAGTGGCTTGTTAGGGCTCACTGAGTAGGCTCCACAATCGTTCAAGCTGTTGTGAACTGAACAGGGTGAACTCACCTTGGGTCGGCGACGCTCAAGAGTATATCATCAGTTAAAAATGACGAAATCGAAATGTCAATCGAGGAATCTGCACATCACTCTATGTGAAATACTACAAACACTCATTGTTTCAAACGCAACTATTCATAAGCCTTCTTTGGAACTTGGCTCTGTTGAGCGCCTTGATGTTTGCAAAATGCGAAGTGTAAAGAATTTTATTCTCAAAGAGTAGGGAATGATCAACTGGAGCTGCATTTGCTATTTTTCCGCTCCTGTCCAAAGGCCGCTCCTAGTCGAAGGCTAATGACGGTTTACATGCTAAGAATAGCTGAGTCGGTTTCATGGGAGAATCAGAAAATGTGGAATTGGCGGAGCCTTCTCTTGGAATCACCATCTTGGGTGATTACCAATCGATGGACAATGCAGTCGCAGGCTACCCCAAAAAAGAGCATAGTCTCTCGAAACGTAACTTGAATCGCGGAATAATGGGCAACTTGTCTTCCATGCCTCCTAACTAACATTGTCACCTACCAGTTAGAAGTGAAAGTGGCTTCGCGAAAGCATAGTCTCAAGGAAAAAGTTTGGATTGTAGGTAGAATCACTCCCACAGGCTTCAGGTGACATTTGGCCTGAAACTGCCTCACTGCCCTTGCTTTACTCTAGTATACTGTATTACCCGCAGTATGGGGAAGAGGATAAATTCATGACATCAGGATCTGTGCGGGCTTCAACGGGTAAGGCGCAGTATCATTGGATTTGTCTGTTCGCGGCGAGAGCGACGTTACTGGCAAAGGAGTGACTGCTTAATGATCATGGCAATGACGGAAAGAGGTTAGAGGTCAGAAAGCGAGAGCCAGAGGTTTGCAACGTTACTGCAAGTTGTCAGATACTAAAACAAAAGAATCTTCAAGCAATTCTAGTTTCAAAACACTCAGGAAAACCTACCCAAAGGACAAGCTGATCTACACATTTCTCGAAAAAAAAAAGCCACTCCCTCAACCGGAAGTAATCCATCCCCTATTTCGCATCACGGAAGGTTCAATATTGTTCGAAAATAGCGCTGTCAAAAAAATCAGTAAATAACATTGAGTTCGAGGTGAGTTATAACGAAATATATAGGTTCATGCTTTCTTCGAACATATTGTACCTTTGCTCGAATTTCTGCTTTGGTGCTCTGGTTCCGTGAGTGTTCGGAAAATTGTGAAGCTTCGCGGTCATCCAGCGTCGTTCCGTCTTTCCGTGCATTTGCTAAGTCTAATTCAGGAATCTATCGTCGTTTCGACATTTCTGCCATGATAGCCTCTTGTAAGGTCAATAAGGTAAGACGGTCGAGTTCTTTCGATTACAACTCCTTTTCCCAATACAATTCCTTGGGAATGATTACACACGAAACCTGCAGAAATACGAGAAAAACGATTGCGGAATCGTGTGTGTGTGTTCTACTTTTATGTAAACAGCCTTCCCTGAGCGAATACAATTGTATCCAGATAAGTTTCGGAAGCCTTGTGAATTTTCTGACGAGGAGAAGATTGAGAGGAAAAGCAAATGCCGTGCTTAGACGCGGTACGCGTTTTGACACAATTTTCTCTGACGAAGAGGTGGCCCTGGAAGAAATGTTCAGATTTCAGAGTTCACGTAAGTTTCTCACTGCATGTGGCGAGGAAGTTGATAAGTTACAGACGTTCCTTGCGGCCATCTTACTCTTGTGATGTTTAGGCTGGGATCTGTGCCATCAGAGCGATATCGCTTATTTTTTGTCGAGAAGAGTAAAAAATTGATCAGATTATATTTATGAGGGACACTCCTGATAAGCTGCTCCCGGGGGTCGGAAATCACTTCAGGGATACGACTTGGATCGCGTACTTGGTACGAACGGAATAAGGTCAATGCTGGTGCTAAGAAAATATTCGCAATTCTATCACTGCTCTCAATTGACCTACGAATTTTCCGGCCCGCAGTCCAGTGCGTTCGTTGGTATAGCGTATACTGAAAAGGAAAGCCTGCGCTCCAAAACTTTTTTGCTGCTTTCAAGAATAAAACGAATAGAAGCCTGATGATAATAATCTGATAAAAGCCCGGGGTAAGGATTCTCAAGCTCTTCGTGCCGTCGTCGTTGAGTAGACGAAGCATCTTTGGGCTAGAATTAGTTCAGGAGACGGTTATATCAGAAAACCGTGCGTTCATCTTGTTGATGCGTTTCGTAGTGAATTTCACATAAATTCATAACGTATTTACATGACTTGCGGTTTCTGCGCAACAGTTATAATACTTTGTTACATAATTATGGCGCATTCTTTATATAATAATTATGTTCTCACGTTAGTTTATGTGTAGTGGAACTACTAACTTATCTCTCGTTATCGATCTCCCTTGGACCCATAGGGTCAGCAAGGGCATGACTCCGGAGCCACGCTATTTTACCCCACTTAACGACACATTGATTGTATTTATCCTACTTTATATGGATCGCTAAGTGTGTCTGTTGAATTGTCGGTGTGTGTGTTTGACCGAAAATTCATAACTGCTGTTCCCGTGGACCCAGTAAGCTCAAATTTGGCATGAGTACGGGGGCGGCATGGGAACATTTCGGGTAGGTGGCCGGACCAGACTCCATGCACAGGGGGCGGGGCGTGCGCGATAGAAGTTTTGGGCCGCAAATTCATAACTCCTGTCCCCGTGGACCTAGAGCGTTGAAATTTGGTAGGATTACACATTTCATATGTACTAATAGAGGAACCTCAGCATTTTAGTAAGTGATGCAGGATACGAAGGGATCGTAAGTACTCGGTGACAAGAAATGATCATAACTGATAAAAGATAAGGGACATAAGAGAGGCCACCTACCGATCGAAATCCTAACGTCTTCGGTATCTACGATGTAGCTTTGACCGTTCAGTATGTTTCATTCATTAAGACGGTGTGGTAGAGCAAAGTGACAAAAAAGAGTGGTAAGGGCAGTGATAGGGACCCATTAGGGCAATACGATAGGCAGATTAGAATTTTATTCATTTCTTGCTATTAGATTACGACCGCTACCCAGCAAGATTTGTGATTCAATGAAGGATCTTCTTTGCTCCATGTCATTTGCGACAAAACTTATTCGACCGCCTGTAATCTGGAATTCTCAACTAATGATATCTTCGAAAAGAAAAGGGTCACATCACCATCTTAGATTGTCTTTTGACAGTTGGATTTTCGATGGGTAGTTATTTTCTGAGAGAGCAAAGGTTCGAGACTTTCAATCAAAGGCGTAGGCACGGAATTCATGTGAATACCATTTGCACTGCCCTGTTAGTCCTGTGACAAATTTCGTGTACAGCAAACAGTCATTTGTTCCAAAAAAGGAGTGGAGAGTTAGACTTACTGCAAGTTTATCAAAGAAGGGGGGAAGCTTTCGATTTCTGTTGTGTCAACAAGGATTTCGAGCTCTGTTACGGTTACATACTCTCACTCAGCTAAACAGTGGAAAAAACTCAAGCTCAGCTACACAGCGGAAAAAACCTATAAATCATGAGCTCTGAAAAAGGGAAAAGATTCTTCGGTACAACATTTCTCGGGATAGGGGATAGGGTGTTTGTCACAAGAAGGGGGGAGCCTGAGGTAAACGGGCGATCCGACTGGTAATCAATCAGTCAATGAAAAGTAATTAAGTTAGGAGTTATGGTGCGAAGAAACGCCATTTAATAAACTATAATGGACATAAGAAAGCTTATTATGTAAGATGCAATTCCCCTAATCATATCAATAGTAAAGTACTCTTCAGTCTGTGAGCTCTTTGTTTGTATCACGAGTAATTAGTCCATCTTGTGATAAAATATTAGTGCATTTGTGTTCTGACCACAATGTGAACTGTTAAGCGAAACTAATGAGTCAATCGTGTATGAACTCGACTGGCCATCTCTTGCTGTTACTGCCATTGAATGGTTGACTGAAACATCCACAAGTTCAACCGGCCCAGTAGCGCGAGGGTATTACGTGCAGTGCTAGCAAACGCTGAAACAACATCGGCAAAAAGTGCGCTTCTCTGAGCAAATTAAGTTTTTCTAGTGTCAATGTCAGTGTCAGCAACAGCGAAAGTGCTGAACCCATAGGGTTCGATAGCGAGTGGTTCAGTAGCTAAATGATCAGTTGGAGAGCGACAGCGCTTCAGTAGATGTCAAAAGCGTAAAGCGATTTTTCTAGATTGGCTACGGTTTAAATTTTAAAATTTCACGCAGCAGCATGTCATGGCACAAATTTTCGGCCTTTGAGTTGGCGCCTTTTGATTTTACATAATCTCATGCAAACGTTCGTCCTGCTGCACTAATACCGGCAAACAGTAAGACGGAATCTGAAGTAGAGGAGAGGAGTTCTCCGTTCGCAGCTAGAAACATTATATTATTGTATAATAATAGCACAAGATCGCTACAGATTGGGAACCAAATGTATGTAATGCAGAAGCAGACGTTAAATGAACGAAATGAAGGAACTACACGAAATATAACTCCACACGCGGATAATCTTAATTCAACGTCTACGCGCAGAGCTCTCTCCGAGCTCTACCTTCCACCCGCTAGCTCTTATACGAAGGTATCCTTATCTCATTTCGTCTCCTTACTCAAGCATTTTTCTCAATGCTCGTCTGTAGTCACATATGCCATGAAAATTTGAGCTGGAACGCCACTCAACAGTGTTGCAACGAACGTATAAACTTGTGATTTATTCGGGACGAAATTGTTGCTAAGGATCGGCTTAAGTTAGACTCGTCCGTCACACGTTGATTCTGTCAAAGAGCGAGAGTTGATTTCTCATAACGTTGGTAGAATACTATGTAAGATAAATGTCATAGATTCCCTTTTTGAAAGAGGTTTTCAACAGAAAATCGGAAATATGTAAGAGGAATAGACACCTCATGGGCAATCATGAAACGAAGGCCTCGACTAATATTCGGATTTTTGAGAAAGGCGAAAGTAACAAATAATGAAGTAAAAATGCAATGTTTCTTCACAAATTTTGTTGAGTAGTAGAACTAAACACTGTTTAATCCAATAAAGTGTTTTTGTTAATGTTCATTTTGTTCTACTTAGGGGGAAGCGGGAGCGGCATCCGTTGTCTGGTTTCAGTCTACACTGATTTATAAGGAACTTCTGATAGTATTGTTTTCAGACGATTGCACTAAAGAATTGGAGGCTGTCGCCAAAGAAAAAGCTGATCATAGCATCAAGTCGTATGCAGGATTTACTCCGGGAGGCAACCTTTGTTCAAAGGATTCGGATTGCAAAAAACCTGACTCTATGTAGGTTCAACCGGTTGGGTTATAGCACTCCGACGAGTAGGTAGTAAGAAATCACTGGCTTTGATGAGTAGCCATTGAAATGAGCCTCATGAAGTTTTATCCATCATAATCATTTCGACTCGAGTAAAAGCTGGCGAACATCAGAGGTTTAACTTCCGTTTGATGCCACATCACTTTTGGACCATCTCTTAGCCTATGCGGGCTTGCTCACTCATTTTTTCTGCAAACTCCTTTGACCTTCTCGAAAACTCAGCATTGAACCTCTACTTTTTCTCTAATTTTTTTTCTACTGTGATCTCTACAGCCAACTGGTCTAGAAACCTTGTGTGCTTTTGATATGATAACTGCAATCACTTACACGTTGAGCAATGACAATGAGCACAATGAGCATATGAAGCACAACCACAATGAGCATATGAAGTCTTATTTCCCCTGTTCATCTACCATTTACAGGTGGTAGGGCGGCCAGCCTCGGCCCCACTTATCATAACAAGCTGATCTGTATGTCTTAATCCTTATCCACGTTTCCCAGGGTTATGTAGCCCTCAACTTCAAACGGGGTTGTGAATTTTTAATTCTAGCTAACCACATTTTTCCAGGGCTTTGTAAACTTTTTAAACGGACTCTGGCTCTACCTGTCTCGCTGTACGTCCACGTTGCCTGGAATGCTGGCCTCGTTTGCCAGTGCATATCTATTCATTCCATGCTCTGAAAAGTTCTAAAATTATCCTATGTAGTTTCAACTCCAGATTAGATCATCTTTGTTCACACCCAGACCGTCGTGATCACTCATGTAGCCTTTGTTACCTTGCCTTCTTTCGTATTCTAAATTGTTTTCAGAGCGCATTCTATTCGAAAGCATGCCTGTTACTTTTGCAAATTTACACTAATTTTTCGAAAAAAAGAACAGCGCTGACTCGTTTTTTCGCTCTTTCTCTGCAAATACACTAGTTTTCAGTTCTGTTCATGTAGAATTTCATGTAATTAACGCAGCTGGTCAAGCCCAACATGCTGGTGGATGGAAAATCAAAAAAAAAATAAATCAAAATTTGGACTCTTCGTTCCATCAAGGTTCCTGAGTACATGGCATTAGTCACTTACGTCATTTACGACTTTTGCTATAAAAATAACAAAATGGTGGTCGCTCTCAATGAGTTTAATCAGAGAATCACGGAGTAGTTATTCTATTCCAAAATTTACCAAAAAGTAGATAGTCTCTTTTCTTGAGTTGTGATGACCAGTTTGATCCAAATTTTTTTGAATTGGACGTTGAGCCATTCGTCAATGATTCGATGTACTGATGAATCATGGCGAATATGAGTGAATCCTTATTGGTTAGTCCTGGCAAATTGTATACCTATTCAATAAAAGCCTTTTTTTGAGTTCTCACGGCTTTCTAAGACTCTCGACATGACTGCTGTATCATTGTTTTCTGGAACTGTCCATTAGTTTTATATCCTACTACCCTATTTTATATAATTCGTTAAGTTTGTCTGTTGGACTATCGGTGTGTTTGTTTGTTTGATTGTGTGTGTATGTGAGTGTGTGTTTGACCGGAAATTCATAACTCTTGTTCCTGTGGACCTGTAAAGAGCGTTCAAATTGGTAAGAGTACAGGAGGCAACAGAATGGGACTACTCACTGCAGGTAGCAGGACCGAACTCCACCCACAAGGGGCGCGCGTGTGCGATCGAAATTTTGGGCTGCAAATCTGTAACTACTGCTTACGTTGACCTAGAGCGTTGAAATTTGGTAGGAGTACAGACTACATCACGGAAACACTCATGACAGGTAGCAAAACCAGGCTTCGCTTATAAGGGGCGAGGTTTGGGCGAAATAAATGGTTGAGCTAAAATTCGTAGCTCCTGTTTCCGTGGACGTAAAGAGTTCGAATTCTGTAGGATTACAGCTCTTCGTATTAACGGTGGAAATTCGGCATTCTGCCAAGGATATGACGGCATCGTAGGTACTGAGTGACCGGAAACGATTACAACTGATAAGAGAAGATAAAGGGTCTGAGCAGGAGCGACTTACCAATCAAAATTGTAACCCTTTAGTATTTACGATGTAGCTTTGGCTGTTCAGTATGTTTCATTCGATAAGGCGAGTGATAGAGTCCCATTAGCGGCACTACGATGAGCGGATAAAAATTTTGTTCATCTATTGCTACTAGATTACGATTGCTACCCAGCAAGGTTTGCGAAACAATGAAGGATTCTCTTTGTTCGATATCATTTGCGACAAAACTCAATCGACAAAATTTTGCGAGAACCGTCCAAAGCTTTAGTTGCCTACCGGTTGAATCTTTAGTGGCTATTCATTTCTGAGAACGAGAGCAAAAGATCGAGACTTACAATTAAAGGCACAGTTCACGATAATTTTGGGGTATCCGGTTCTTGTCAAAAAGATGTTAGGTACGGCCTATAGTAGTACAATGGAAAAGCGGAAAATGCGAAAAACGATGAATAAAAAGAAATACAAAGCTTAAAAAAGAAGAGAAAAAGGTGGTTGGACGATTACACGGCAAAAAACAGCGGTTAAGGGAGTTTTGGGCGAGTAGACGAATGCGACGTAATGTCTGCAGCTCAAACAGCTGATTTTGGCTTTTTCGTTAACATTATTTATTCTACTGCTGATATTAAGCTAGATTATTGTGCCTGATTCTTTTGATGGCAGCTGAGAATAATTAATCAGAACAGAATAGAGCAGAAGATTAGTCGAATAGTAGGAATACAGCCGAGTACTATTACCAGTAGGAGGCGGTCGATTAGCTTATTGATTTTTCACTAATGTTGCTCCAATGCGAGACTGTGAACGGCAATTGGATTTCGTAGTCAGCCTGGCGAGGCTGGCCGTACTTCACTCTCCGGCCCCCTATTGTGCCCTATCCAGAACGTTTTTGGACTTCATTTCGGCACATATGGTGTCAGAGGGGGCTCCGAATTCATACCATGTGCAAATCTCCGAAACCATTTTTATCGTGAACCTTGCCTTTAAAAGCGCAAGCACCGACTTACACTGAATACAATATGCACTGCTCTGCTAGTCCTCTGTCGGGCCTTATGTACAGGAAAATACAATTTGTTTCAAAGAAGGCGGATAAAGCTAGCCGATTATTAAAACTTTATCAATGAAACAGGGAAGCTCGGCGTTAGCCGGGCGAACCGACTGTATGAGCTTTATTAAGCTAACCAACTGCCTTTCTTCAGGACTTGGAAGGATCATAATAATTCGTGAGTATCAGTACAACTGAATGGCTACTGCAATTTTCAGACAATTGCAAAGCTTATATATAAAGCTAATGACCCCACGTAGAGCTTTCTCTGGAAGCGCTATCATTAGACATGCTGGCACCATGATTGACGGGAGTGAATGGACAAAGAATGAAGTCTTTGAGCATCATTTGATTTCGTCCTAAGGATGCGCACCCGCTCAAGACTTCCAATCATAATCGTAGTGGAGGAGTGAATGCGTGTGTGGCCTGTCAATGAATTGCGGTGGCCAGCCGAAATACAGTCAGTGTTTTTATCTCACCAGATGAGTCTAGCGAACCGACCCCGTATGGATGGAAGTCTTGGTCGGCCTAGGCGCACATCGAGCAGGATTTCGTAACCGTGGCCATGTGTGTGTGATAGTACGCCACTTTCCACTACACGACCTCAGGACTGCTTCAATCAAAATGCAGTTTGTGTGAACAATTTAAGTTAGTGGCACCATCAAAAGCTAAGCTATTGACGAGGTGCAAAAAAACTCTCTAAATGATAGGTATGACAGAATTGAATACCATCACCTTCACGACTGAATAAATTTCCAAAGTACAAGGCAAACCCTCAGAAGGTAGCGATCACTTCGCTCTTGCAGAAGGAACTGTTTATCAAAATACCAGTTGGTTCACCCCGCTGGCCGGGCTTCCACTCCTTCTTTGAAACAAATAATATTTTTCTATACATGATGTTTGACACAGGACTAATAGAACAGTGCAAATGGGTATTCACTGTAGTGTGCTTACGTCTTTAATTGGAACTTTTCATCCATTGCTCTCTTTCACAAAAATGATGGATGCCGCTAATGAGTCCCCATCACTACCCTTACCACGCACTTTTTTCACCCTACTCTGCCATCCTGTTTCATTGAATGAAACATACCGAACAGTCAAAGCTACATCGTAAATACCGAAGACGGTAAGATTTTGATCGGTAGGTGGCTCCTATTCTCTTAGGTTCCTTATCTTCTTTTATCAGTTATTATCGATTCCTCTCATCGTGTCTACGACCACTTTATATCCTACATCACTTATTAAAATTTCGAGGCTGCCTGTACTCCTATTAAATTTCGACGCTCTTGGTGCGGGCAATCAGGAGTTATGAATTTGCGGTCCAAAATTTCCATCGCGCACACCCCGCCACTTATAGGCGAAGTCTGGTCCTGCTATCTGCCATGAGTATTCCCATCCTGCCCCCATAATCCCACAATTTGGACTCTCTATATCCACGGGAACAGGAGTTATGAATTTCTGGTCAGACACACATTGACACACACACACCAACACACCAACAGACACATTTAGCGAATTATATATAGTAGGATGTTTTGGATAGGGTCATATTTATTAGAAGTGTAATCAGTAAAAGATACGAACTGATGGTGCATCATGCATGCTCATTCAATATGCTCTCTCTGCTTTATGGGTGCTAGGTGGGTGATTGACCAAGCAGTGTAGAAAATAGGTACTGGAGCTGTTGATTCGGAGTGAAGCTTCTCGATAAATGATTATCATATCACGATTATGACTGAACACCTGATTGAGAATGAATTTCACTAATGTAAGTTTTAAAAACTTTTTAAACTGAAGTATGGAGATCCTTCCTCGAGCCCACTGAGAAGATATCGGAAGGCTGTGTGAAGTCAGATCCTCAAAATAAATAGCCTCTTCATTGAAACTACAATTGTACTCGAAGAGCTTCGTGATTATCACTTTGAAGGAATGCGTAATTCCGTTTTGTATATCGTGAACGTCATTCGGAAAAGCTAGAAACATTTTTGTTTGCATTTTTAGTCCGAGCCGTTACTTTTGATGTACTCTCAGAAACCTTGATTTAATGAGGATCCAAAACTAGGCCTTACAAATTTCAAATCCACCACATCGCTGAGCTCGAACTCGCGTTTTTTTTTCAAACGATTCGGGTGATTATCGTAGACGGAGCTTCGCTTAATGTAGGCTTGTATGGCAGACTTTAGATGCGCTCCGAACCTATCGTCGTTTGCCGAGCAAATCGTCACGCAAATAGCATGCTGCACATCAGATCGTCATCCTCAGCACTATGCAATGCGATACTTCCGTTCGGATCACTTTTTTCGCGCTGGTATTTGAATGCAAACTAGAGTGCGCCACGGAGAAATGAGTTTGATCTGCTTGTAGGAGAAGTAAAGTGGAAGTTATAAAAGGTGTGTCGAATTCCTTCTATGTAGAGACGTGCAGAATGGCTCCCCAATAAAGGGAGACGAAACATTCACACAATTCTGGCCGAACGTTGCGCAAAGAAATTCGTGGCGAATCATACGACTTTGAAGCCTATCATTTGGGCACAAATTCGAAATAGAATAGATAAGTGATAGGTGAGTAGTGCTTGCTGGCCCTACTTATCCAATCTACTCTAAACCTGTGCCCCAATGAGAGGCATTAGGGTCATTTGAATCAGCACGAATTTTGCCGCGCGCTTTGCCGCGTCCATCCAGATATGGGGGAGTGTATCCATACGTCTTAGTGGATCGGCACCGATGTTGTATTCAAATACCCGCGCGCGTAAAAATAATTCCAACCGCAAAACCCTTACACGGTTCGAACGCGTCCATCTCGAGATCACAGGCTGCGCCATGTCCGAGATGTGCGACGTGACCTAGTTGTATCGACCGAAAAATCTGACGCCCCCCAATACACCTTAAATCCTATTAATTTCCGCGACTTGCTTATGCTCTCCAACCCGATTTGCCATCGAGTTATGGAGTTATGTTGCAAGGACCTCTCATTCGAAAAACGCTCCACCCTCGGGAATTTGTTTCTCCCCTTTCTTGACGCACTCCCTCGACAATTTTCAGGTGTGTGGGCTATTCCGATATTGGATTATTGAGTTCCTCTCTTTTCACCTCTCATTACGGTGCATGTCCCATCCCGTTGATAGAATTCCGCCAATCTCGCATGGGTTTTCCCATCTTCCTTTATGCTCAATACCCGTCGGGACGCGCGGCTTAAACCGAGCCTCATTCCCTACTTTTACAAAGCAGATAGAAAACGTATTATAGTTGGCGCCGAGGGGGGGGGGGGGGGTGTGCACCTCACTCACCCCATGCTCCTCCACTTCTGAAGCCCAGGTCAAAAAACTGTTGTTCTCGGCTAAGAAATGTTCCTGAGCTCAAATGAAGGTTCACTTCTTCATCTGCGCTTTAGCATACAAAGTTGAAAAAAGGGAAGGTCTTTCAACCGCATTATCACCTTCGAACTTTTATAGACATACATAGCACGATACCTGTTCAGGTAGAAACCATCGTTTTGAAGTCTCCACAACACTCCACTTTACTCACTTTCCTCCGCAGTACTAACTCTATTCCATTGACCTACCAACCATGTTACCGTTTATTTATAAGAATTAAATGTAGGATAGAACTTTGTTATCCATATCACTACCTCATCGCAATCATAAAGCTCGCGGACGGGCAGACCGACAAACACACAAACCTTCAAACCTACAAACCGACAAACCGACACATCAAGTTACTGTTTATAAATAAGACAATGTAAGATACTACCGTGTGATCGGCTTATCAGGTGCTTCATTACGCCGATTTTGTGAGAGGCATGCAGACTGAAACCCATCAAATATTTGTGATGTAATGATAGTTACAGTGGAGCCTTAATAAGTTTATTCAAAAGACGATTTTCAGGGGTAGATGTGTTACAGCCGAGGACAAGGGGAACCCAATAACTCCACTTCAGAAAGGAAAGAGCTTGAAACTATGCTGTTATTGTAAGCATCCTCTACAATTTTCCATCCATCAAAATTTCAAAAGATGCATCACGTCATAGTCCACAGTGGCATGTTTTTTAGATAGTGCCAAGAATGAAACGGAAATGTTCCGCTGCAAAACAGGAATAGTTGCTAAAGATACAGCCGGCAAGGTTCTAATGTGCGCTAAAGATGAGGACTGCAATCGAGTGGAAGGAAAAGAACTGGCGGATGAATCAAAGTGGGACAACGAATGTGTCGAGTCTCCTGAATACAATATGAAATTTTGCTGTCCTGGTTAGTGGATATAACAATTTGGGTGCTTCTAACAAGGAGGGAAGCATTTTAGTGTACAGCGCGTAGGACTGAAGGAAGTATTTCCTTTTATTATTGAACAGAAAATTTGAGTTGCTTAGTAAGTAGTACCATCGTATTCTTACCTGCCCCTTCCCTGGCAGACGAAGAACAACATGAGTGGACTGCTATAAATAATTTTGCCCTGTAGATATAGGTATAGACGTAGCTTTATTACGTGTGCAAAAAGCACAAGTGCGAAAAGTATATCAATAAAACACCGGAAACTCAAACACAACTTTCATACGAACAAAACCAGATGTCGGATTCTCACTGTAATAGATGGAGAAATTTTATAGTTCAGCAGTCGGTCTCACTTTTACACCTGGGCAGTCCACTTTTTTAGTACAAAGATTGCCCAATTATTAGTCGCGTTTTTCATCAAATACTTTGTTCTACTTCTACGTAACGTACGTACTTTATTGTTATTCATGCATTGCATTGTATTGTAGCAGCAGTTCACTAGATCTTCATTGTCAGTGAAATGCGTGAAATTCTTAGTTCGGAATGGGCAAAACTTCTCAGTATTACATGTTGTTGAACAGGTCTTACAACTAAATCCCGATAATTCAAAATAAGGTTGAGTAGTTGTCATTCTGTGACCCTGAACATTATTCGTAACTTTACTAATGCTGTAAAGTTTTGCGCCTAACCAGTAGTCGTAGCTGGTTATGAGAGGTGGTACAAGCGGGTGCAGGCGTATTGTGGTACGGCTCAGGCTGAGCGATCACAATGGTTAAACGCACAACCATTAGTGTTTTGCAGTGTCAAAATGCAAGGACGCGTTCACATACATGAAGGGAGAATACGACTGCAATGGAGTGCTTGATTGTCTCAAAGAGGAAGTGGATAAAACAACAAAGGCTGATGCAAGAGCAAGATGCGAAGATTATTATGAAAAGAATAAGCAAAAGGGCAAAAAATGCTGTCCACTCGGTAATTCCATTAATTAATGAAAGTTATGAAAAAAAAAGTGATGCTTTCATTTCAACCACGAACCTAGCAAATACAGATTGCAAATTCCCGTGCCTTTTTGCTTTAAAGTTCCATAGCAAAAAAGAAATTCAACAGTGTCATTGAATGCTTTTGAAAGCATAAGGAAATTTCTGTTTTTTTTTTCTCTTTTGTCCTCTTCTAAGTATTCTTAGTTTAACTTCGGATAATTTCTTGCTTTCATCATATATATATTGCCGGTGTGATCTATTTGACTTATTACGCTACTCAGAATGATTTCGTGAGCAATCTAGTTTCTTTACTTTGAAAAAGAAAAGTAGGCGGAACTAATTTTAAAGCTTTTGGGCTGGTAAACAAGTTATGTCGTCCGTTTCCATAGGATTCTTTTTACAGCTTGAGTTGCATACCGCAGCTATTTCTTGCTAAAATATGTTATACTATTATTTGAGACTTTCGATTCTGTCGGAATGGCTAATTTAGATTTCAATCTTGCCAAGTGGGACATTACGTAGGTGCGAGTTTGTCTGGCTCAATCTCCTATTACGTACCGAAGAATTGATGATTAAGCACTTAGGGCTCGATTACAATCCCTTATATGCATCTTACTTCTCGAATGTCTCGCAAGGCTAGCCGTTTTTTCTTTGGAACATTTTTTCGTCAGATTTATTGTTGCTCCTTGAGCCATGACAACTTTTTCGAATAAGACTTTTCTTCCTAACTTCTCTGATCTGATAATACTTCGTGAGCTTTTTTTCCTCCGTGCACAACTGGGAACTACATGCGTTCTGCTTTCACTTCGATTTCGTTCTTTGGTGTGAAAATCAAATTCAAATTTACTTCATGGTAGTGTGCCATGTCGTTAAAAAGGTGATCTGCTCCAATTAGTGTGCCGGAGCCGTGAACGTAGCTAGTGATATTTGTAGGTTGTACTGAATAGATACTATTATAAAAGAGCAGTTTATATACGAGTCAGCACATTACGGATCAACCTCCGCCGGCGGTTCTCGATGGACCTATCGTCGAAACAACTTTATTCGTTCTCCCAATACGCAAGTTTGATACAATAGGATAGATTGCAGTGGAAGGGTAATTTCACTTTTGATAGCGAGATGATTGGGGTCATGAGGTCATTCATTCCCTTATCTTATGCTAGCACTTTTTCCTCTTACTGTACAGCTTTTTGTCACAACCATTATCTCAGCCGATAAGATCCGCACCCCGGCGATCCCAGAATTTTGAGAACCAGATCATTTCTAAGTCAACCACAGCATATTTGGTGAAACTTTTGCTTGGAAGACTATGTGCCCTTCTTTCCTTTGGTCTGATCGCGCTCGAAATGCCGCTCCTTGAGATCTGAGCGACCACCAAAAAGACGTTAGTGATTTCCCTTTCGCTTTAGGTAAGATTTAGCGAACCGTAACAAGAGAATATGCTATTAGCTGTACGATTCCACAGGAGGGAAAAAGGGAATGAATTAATTGCGAATAATTTTCGCTAATTCTCGTCGACTAGTTCTCCCAATCCGAAAGTTTGGTAACGACTTGAAGCATAGCGTGCTCGGTAAAAGATTGGAGATGAATATGTTGTTGTCGTGCTCAAAGGACCTAACGTGCCGTCGCGTCCATTAGGAACGATGACATCCATGACGATATCAATTTGCCCTTTGCTACTTCTATAGGGTGACCCAAGTGTGACGGGCATTAAAAAAATCAACTTATGGGCTTGCGGGCTGGAGGATGCGGTGATCCCTTGGGCGAAAGGAACGCTATGAACGTCAGCTAAACCTTTCCCAGGTTTAGGCACCAGCCCACAGCGCAAAGAAGATGCTGCATTGTTGTGAAAACACGCCTCCAGGTTTTTGGGGCGGAGCAGGTTTAACCTTCAAATTCCCCGATCTCAATCCTGTGGATTTTGCTGTATCAACGATTCTGAAGCAAAAAGCCTCCGCTTTCAAACATGGGTGTTTGAACCCTCTGAAAAAAAGCTCTCTTGTAGAAGCGGGGGATGAAAGCGATTGCGCGCATAATTGAAAGCTTCCGAAAGAGGTTGGATGCTTGCATTAAAGCAAAATGTGGTCATTCTGCATGCGCAATGTGATATGCTGTTTACATTTTTGTGATGATTGTATAGAAGCGAATGTTTCATATTTGGTTTGATTTGTATAATTTTGATGCTAGTTATCTGCGCCACACTTCATGTGGGTCACCCTGTAATGTACTACTTGCCACAGAAACGTGATCATTATAACACCCATCTAGTTGTATATCGTGAATTTAAAGAAATTACAACACATCATTATGATGACATAAAAAAGCAATGTTCCCTGATTTCTTTTCTTGCCTAGACAGCTGTAAATTGAGAATCATTTAACTGTTCCCTACGTCCGTAATTGTAATAAATGATCTCCCGTGTTTCGCGGGGATGCCGATTAGTGACCAAAACTACACCACCGACACCCCGACTGCCTCTCAGATGCCATTAAGAAGGGGAGGGCAGGCGGGGTCTCGGTAGTGTACGGGATGAAAGAGCATGATGATTAGGAAAGCACAAGAACGGGTTTGAGTCTTATACGGAACCAAAGTTCTGCCCACAATTCGCCATCCTAATGAGACATTCGGATGGCGTACTGCGGCGATATACAGTGATAACAAAACATCAACTCAAACAAATAAGATTTTTCGAGTGGCATTATTACATAGCTTTCACACCACTTTGGACTTGCTGTGAATGCCATTAACTCTTATTTCGTTTCGTTAATGTTGCAATCAATTCCGTGATTTCCCCACTCTATTTTGTGGACCTCCCCATCAATTCCGTGGTGTGCTTACTACACTCGCCGCAATTATTTGCGGGAAGAAGGACACTACTTACTACTCNTAAAAAGTTGGAGTTATTGCTTATTCAGTTAACTCAGGACATCAGCATCGCCTCGAGTCTTACAATCCATCACTATGGATAATCCACAAGTTCGGTGGGCCTGTTCGTCTGTTTGTTTGTTTGTGTGTGTTTGTTTGTTTGTGTGTTTGTTTGCCTATCACCAACTTCGGTATCGCCTGAAAAACACCTGTAGAAGTCAGCACAAAGTCGGGATGGGTAGAGCTCAGGACAAGATCAATAGAGCACATATGAGCTCAGCGGAACTCCGCTCAAAAGGAGGAATGGAGTGTGCCAAGAGCCAAACACCTTATTTTGATTTCGAATCGCTCTACACACCAGGAAAAAAAAGTAATATCAGGATTGGACAGCAAACCAGTTGAAGAAGACCCACCTGCTCGGGGCGGTACTTTCCACATGGAATCATTACTCGATTCAGTGAATGCGTGGAGGGCCAGAAGAAAATGGAGGGAGTGGTCAAGGTAAATACGTGCTAGGCATACGTAAGCTCAGTGAAGCTCCACCTACAATGGGTAGGGCGTGCATTCACATGAAAGCTACTTTTCAAAAAGATGTATGACTTTGTTCGAAAATTTTCTAGGTTGCCGGGAAAAGGTGTTCAAAGGCTATCGGCAAAATGTGATCGAATTCAAGGAGTTGGCAGAGTTTGCACTGGGGTGGGCGAGGCTGGGAGCAAAAACACATAACTCACAAGGGAAGGATCCCAAGTCGAAGTGGCCATTTGAAATGAGACCTATACTGCTAACGTATTTTTCGATGCTGATTTCAAATCTGCATTCAAAATCTGCCAAACGATTCTCTGAACGAAGTTACGG